>SNQJ01S0017776.1:12280-29226 GCA_010110895.2 Picea sitchensis | reverse complement strand
CTCCAACTGATTTAGATGGAAGAAAGGCTTATCTCTCCAATGCAAAATCAATGAACTCCATTCTAAGTGGCTTGTCAGATTCATAATTTGTTAAAGTTACGCAGTGTGAATCAACTAAAAAAATGTGGGACAAGCTTGTGAGCAACTATGAAGGAGATGAAAAAGTAAAGAAGGAAAAACTTCAGACATTCCAAAGACATTTTGAAATCTTGAAAATGAATGATGAAGAAGATGTTGTTGCTTATCTTCTTCGAGTAGATGAAGTGGTTAATTCTCTCAAAGGACTTGGTGAAGATGTTAAAGAAACAACAATAGTTCAAAAAGTTTTGAGATCTCTTCCTCTATGTTTTGATGGTAAATTTTGTACCATACAATAATTAAGGGATTTGGAGAAGCTAAAAATGGACGAGCTTCACAAAATTATCAGTGCATACGAAATAAGGACATGAAACTCATCACATAAGGAAGCAACATATAAAGCATCCAAGCAGTAAATAAAATGCAAGTCTATTAACTTCTCCATTGATGAATCAGATACATAAATGGCTCAGCTTGTTAGAAAACTAATGAAAATATCCTATAACATCTCGCTCTTGTGCACACTGAGCGAACTTATTCTTTGAGGACACTTTCTTACAAGTGATCTGAATTATTATACTATTGGGTGTTTGATTATGATTATGAGGCATTATGAATATGGTGATATGTTATTTTGTTGTATTGACATAGACATGTGCTATTGACTGGGTTCTCCTGAGTGTGCAGGACTTTGGACCTTGAGGATGCAGAGGCATCGATGAAACCCCTTGGACTCTGGATCAAGTTAGGGAGTGGATTGTTGGGTTGATTATTGTTGATGTGACATATGTACATATGATTAGATGTTATGATGATTGATTATTTTGCTAACATGATTCGTTGATGATGCAGGCTAACGATAGCTTGCTGACCAGACTCACATGTGGAGTAGAGGGGTCATGCATGACAAACAGAGACTTTGAGGGAGAGGTGTGGACAAAATCCCTGTCACATCCTACTAACACTCTCGTCATGGCTCGGACTGTAGGTTAACGATTACCTAGTTCGAGAAGACCCAGGATGTCATGAGGGCATACTGCAATAGTCGCTCATGATGATTCTAAGGGGCGCGCAATAAAGCATGGGCCTTATTCTTTAGAGGCCCTTAGTATCCCACAAGATCACCTAGCGGAGTATTGACTCTAGGGGTTTTTTATGTCTACCAAGTCAGTCAAGAGGCGAGTGGCGCCCTTGGAGCACGTAGTGCGTCCTGAAGGGCACATCACGCAAGGAAAATGGAAAGAGGCGAGTGGCACCCTTAGAGCATGTAGTGCATCCTAAAGGGTATGTCACACAAGGAAAATGAAAAAAGGTGAGTGGCACCCTTGGATCACCTAGTGCGTCCCGAAGGGCACGTCATGATTTCAATGGGTAAGTGAATAAACCTAGTCGGCCTTAAAATGAATGATGTGATAAGTAATATTTAAAAATAATTTCCCTAATAAAAATATCGCCCAGCCTAGGAAATTAAAATCTAGGTCTAAGTAACACATGTGGTCAAAAATAATAATCATAATTAAACATGTAACAAGAAGGGGGTAAGAAATTCAATTAAATTATTAAAATCAAATTACAATGGGGGATTAAAATTTTAAAAGGGAAATGATTTTTTATCTACATATGCTAATTTAATTTTTAATTAAAAAGAAAAGGGGTAAAAGGTTGTTTTTCTACACTTGCTAATTTGAGTTTTAGTTAAAAAGGGAAAAGAGGGAAACTTAAAAGAATAGGAAACTAACAGAAAAAGGGGAAACATAAAGAAAAAAGGAAACGTAAGGAAAAAGCTGAATGTCTAACTTAGTAAGGAATAATGCCTTTAAGAACTTTCTAATTATGAACTCAACTAGGAATTTAGTAAAGGCATAAGTCATTTAAGATGTGTAAGGGAATATTGGGACACCAAGGAGCATTTTTAGGAATGTGTTTAGGTGGGTGAGGGAAATAGGAATAATTAAATAATTAATGAAATCAATTTCTGGTGCAACTAGGTGGATGGGTGACATGTGTACGGGGGAGGTTTTTTCTGATTAAAATAATGAAAAGAAATTAAATGAGAATTTGGGAAAGAAATCACTTAAAAACTCTATAAAAATGATGGAGGAGGAGGAGTATGGATTTGATTTTTATGTGTAACATTACGCTGCTAAATTTTTTTCTTGACTGAGCTTCTCTTGTGGGAGTTGGGATACCCAACTCGGGTAATGAGTGGTAGCTCGACCTTGCGAGGCGAATTGGGTGCTATATGTTCTCTAGTATAGTGTGTGTGGCCCCTTTGCGGATCGGGGGGCTCAGGGGGAAGAAGAGTACCCCTAGCGTTGGCTGGGAGGTATCGGTGAGGTCTCATCAGTCAGGAAGTGGAAGTTGGACAGAGTGTGTGCGGGACAAAAACTATTGAGCATTCGCGTTTGGCTAAGGTAGTCGGTTAAATTGTTATTTGCAATGAATTTAAATTACACATGTTATATTTCTTTGTGCTCTGTTTAATATTTCATTGGCATGCCTTGTCTTGCGCCTTCTTTCCTACGGTATTGTAATCCCCTTGCTTGTTGTTTTATGAATGGATTTCCTTGGGTGAACCCAACTTCTGATTTCAATGACTTATCTGTGTGGGTTTTATTGATTATTATGAAGAGATTCTGATTTATCCTTTGTCCCTTATCCCTAGGTAATCAGTCTATGCCTGAGCAGTTGGCGAGAAGCCGAATCGACGGTCGTCACTTTGGTGTTTAAAGACCTATAGATTCTAATGCACTACTTTTTTGTGCATGGATGATGAGCGAAGGATAGTTTTTTCCATTCGTCTACCCCTTACTTATCTCTGAGTTTGGTTGATTCATGGTTGAATAATTGTCCTTGCACCTTCTTGTGATTGAGTATCTCTGTGTATTTTTTATCATTTCTCTCAGCGAACAGCTTAATACTCTCTGTGTTTTTAATATCACCTTTGTGTCTTTGGATGGCCTTTTATTCTCTGCGATTTTAATGACAATTCCCAGCTCCTTGATTGGTAAAATCTCAGCGTTATTAATATGTGAAGGGCAATGTTTTAATGTATGTATTGACTGTGTTTTTCTTTACACTTGAATGACAGTAAACTTATGCCTTGGATAATAACAAAAATTTTACCTTGAATGCCTGCGTTTTTACACTTGAATAACAGTAAATTTATGCCTTGAATAACAACGAAAATTATACCTTGAGTGTCTGCGTATTTACTGGGTAATGGGGTGTAAATGGGTAGCGTGTTTATTGTGTAAGGGGCATTGATTTTGCTGTGAAAATGGTGGTGATTCGACTGTGTAAGTGGGGGCGTGTTTACCATGCAAAGGGTAGTGTTTTTGTTGTGCATTGGTGGTGTTTCTATTGTGTTGGTGGAGTTTTAATGAAAACGATTTACCATTTTACTTGACTGCGAATTACCCTTTGTAAAGTCAACGATTACCCTTCTTCTATTGATTGTGTTTTTTATACCAGACTACGTGTTTACCATGACTGAGATTGATTGCGTTTTTTATACCAGACTGAGAATGATTGTGTTTTTTATACCAGATTGTGTGTTTACCATGACTGAGATTGATTGTGTTTTTTACACCAGACTGAGAATGATTGTGTTTTTTATACCAGAATGAGAATGATTTTGTTTTGATACCAGACTGCGTGTTTACCATGAGAAGGTCTGTTTTTTTTATATGTAATGAAAACCAACATTTTAATATGTAATGACAACGCGTGGTTTTTTTTATATGTAATAACTCTATTTGTGAATGCCAACGTTATAAATGATGGGTCAACGACATTATATATGTGTGACAGAGAATTATTAATGGACAACGTTATTACTTGAACCCTAGCGAACCTATATCTGAATAATACACAGTGAATCTATATAGCATACAACAATTACATCTCCTTATATTCCACAACGAATGTATGCCTTACGTAGTGATACACATTTACACAACGATTTTAATGTTTATTAGCAGTGTCTGACAGTAATCTTGATTGGATGACAGCATTGATGGTATGACAATGTTTGACAGTAATCATAATTATATTGACAACATTTTTTTTTATGTATTATGTATAATAATAGACAACAATATTATAGTATATAATGAACAACATTATTAGCGATTATATGAACAACATTGGTAGCATTTATCATGAACAACAATATATGTATTAGCAATTTCATGAGATATCATGTGAAAATACACATCGAATTCATGTAATGAATGGGTAGCGATTTCCAGTGTCTAGTTCCACAATTATGATTATGTTTAATCTTTGCGCTTCATATATATATTTACTACTGCATTTTAATACATTGACAGTGTTTTTATATGATAAGGGACAACGATAGTGTACCTTGGTAGCAAATTCAATAGACATAGTAACTCTTTTATTTAGACAATGATTATAGTGTCATTTCCTCGTCATTCTTTTTTATTGTTAAGTTGTGAATTATGTGACAGCGACTTGCATGCCAGTGATATATTGGATTGATAAGTCACAACAATTACATTGTAATCAATTTATTGTTATGTGAATAATTCGATGTTCAGTTGCACTAAAACTATTATATTCGAGGTATAGTTTCAGTTTCAATTAGTGAATTTATAAGATAACAATTTCATAAGATAGTGATATAGTCTCAATTTTAATTAGCAATATAAGACAATGAATTCATATAGTTTTATTTTTAAAGGATAGCGATATATATACTTATCTGATATTGGGTTTGGAAAATAGTTGCAACAAACTTTTTTTTAATAATAATCGTTTGAATGTGTGCAGATTGGTGTATGGTCACAATAGAATTTGTTGCGCCAAGAATTTAATGTGTTGTATAAATGTTATAGTCATCAGTTTCCCTTGCGTCTTGTTGACTTGTCATTTGGGCGATTGGGTTTTCGTCATGTGGTTGACAGTTAAATTCGATCTCCTAGCGCGTTGAATTTTCTTGGGTTATTGGTCTAGATGGGTTATGTTGCGCCAGGGTTACCGTCATGCCTATTGCCTTGTGATGGCATGATTCCTGATGAGGGGATCATTGCACGCCCTGAGGGATAGAGGAAAATGATAACCTGGCCAGAATTTGTGCTTCCCGATGTGGGCGTTGTTCGTTGTAACGGTTGTTGGGACTTGGTTTTGTAATGCCTCAAGGCGCTAGGTTTTCATGATGTAGGGTTCTAGTTCCTGGTCATCAAATCCACTGTGTCAAGCTATTGATGTTGTCCTTTAGCTTGTAGGCCTTGTCTTGTTGTGTCGGGCGGGTAGTCATTTCCACCTGTCTTTGATTTTCACATGTTTCATCTAGTTGCTTGATGTGCTAGTGTGTTGAGTCATTGTTTTCTGTTGCATGATCTATGTGCATGGTGTTCATTGTCAAGTTGTGTGGTTTAACTGTTGTCATTGTTGCCTTCCTCCCCCCTCCAAAAAAAAAATCCTTTTTGCGTCACTTGTAGTTGTAACGATTAGGGTCTGTTAGCACCCTGTAAATATGTTTGGTCGTCAAAACAAACGACATGATAAGTATTTCAACCAACTTTAAAACCGAGGCACTAGCCTTCTCAACTCATAAAGGGATCTCTCATGTCACTTGATATATATCTGGCAATCAGTGGCTAGATTTGGTTTATTTTGGGGGGGTATTATAAAGTCGTTGAAGAAATGGGGGTGACATTTGGGCTATGCAGTAAAAAATGAATAGAAAAATGGCAAGTCATTAGAATTATCTGGAGGAAAAAGGATAAATGAGGTAATGAGTCTAAGTTTTAAATTGAAATTTGCATGGCGAAGAGGAAAAGGAAAACACATAACTGCATCAAAGCATATTGAAATGAATTATGAATTAGTTAAGAAGAGAATCACGTAAATTTAAATTGCTAAGTCTAGAGCATCATCAAACGAATTCCAGACTTTTAACTCTCCAATTTAAAAGAGGAAATTGTGAATGGGATTTCAAAGAAACAAAAAATACACACTACGAAAGAAAACAAAACTCATATCACAGCCAATTAGAATCTGTTCATAAACAGTTCAGAAATTTCTTTTGCATTGTATATTCACTTTAGCTCCATGATTTTACAAAGACTTCCTGCTATGAGGGAAAGCCCCTCTTTCCTTCATCCTTTATTTATCCTTGGAATGATATGTATAGAAAATTTACATGCAGGATTCAAAATGACTCAAATTCCCCACAGTTTAAAGATAGAGATCGGTTACAAAAAGAGTAACGTATAACAGTTGTTCTCCTACTTTATAGGGAGAATTATAAATAGGACTAACATATCTAAGGTTTTTTCATTGAACGCCACATGTCCATATAGTTACAAAATTTTCTGAAATGTACTCAAATCGGCCTGAGAACTTATTCCAGATTGGCGATTCCTTCCTTTAGAGTGCTCAACCAAACCGGTTGGTTTTCCTCAATGCTCGCAATCGCTTCAGCTATGTTACCTGCCTTTTGTCGCTTTCTCTTCTTCCTCTTTACCACTCGCTTGTAGCACCCGTCCACATATCCGTTGATGATTAAATATTTTATTGATGGGATTTAATCTGACCTCTTTATCTGTTTCTAGCTCTGTTGCAAGATCTATATGGAATTTTGTTGCTAATATCCGTGCAACCAACCTCTCTTTCTTATTCACTGAGGAATTCACCATATTAGTTGAAAATCTTGGTTCACTGGACGCCGCTTGATCATCTTTATCCATTTTTCACAAATTTGCAGAAAAAATTAGACTTGTCTCCCTTAATCATACAAAAATTAGGAAGTTGATCCTGCTTTAAATTACTCCATTCAAAAATGGAATGTTGATTGCTCAAAACAAGGTAATTTTATCTATGTTTTGAAGGAAGATCGTCATCGAGTGCCTAATCATAGATTACTGACGAAGGTACTTGTTCGAACAATGGCCTATCACACTCGGCTGTCTGTTTCGAATGATGAGCCTTCGGATCATCTTTCTGGCAGTGCTTACCCGACGTTGCACGACATAAAGTACTCCAACAATTGTACCGATGTGATTAGATAAGCCGTTAACTCTTCCCTTTCCACACGCGATCTTTGGAAGTGACGTATACCAAATGATTTTCTAACATGTGACATCAGGGTGAGATTGGGTGGTTTCAAGTCTACCCGCTTTTCCCCCTGATATGCATTTGGTGGTGCCGCGTGTCCGCGAGGTGAAACCATGGTATTTTCCCCAGTCCACCCTCGAAAAATTATCCTCTGCGCTACTTCATTGCCCGATATGTGTCCCATTCATCGATTTGGGCCGCTTCAAGATGTATGGTCCGTCAAGCCCCATCAACTTCCGCACCTCCACTATATTGGCCCTTTCTCCACCAGATGTAACCCGGTCCTCCAAATTTAGCCACATCTCCACACTACTTTATTCATCTGCTAAATCTAAAACTTGTATTCCATATAAAAATGTTAAGGTGATAACATAGGCTCCAACTAGGGATGTTATCCTCCCTGCGAGGTAGCAAAGAAATGTATACGCCTTCTTCATTGGGTTGTTCCCAAAACATATGTATATATCATGCTCCAACCTGTCACCAGTGTCTTCTGAAAACAAAACTTTGCATACTATTCTTAACCAGATACTGAACACTGAATACACCTCAAAATCTAATTATACACACTACTGGAAATTCAAACTAAAAAATTATTGACCAACAATCTTATTCACACACTCCTACCTACCCTAACTATTGAAATGAACTGTCAATCAAGTGAAATCATAATTCCAATGCAGCCATGCCAACATTTTATCCACTATTTTTTTTCTTCGCACTTTCTTGTTCCAAATCCTTTTTACTGATAAGTCATTCAAGAATTCATCCATAAATCCAAATCTCAAAAAATCAAAAACATTTGAACTATTTATTGCCTCCAACAGAACTACAAATGGATCTTCTAAAACATGCACAAAACAACCATCATGTTTCACCCCTTCAACTGCATTCTTGTTTTCATGTGATTTAACCCGTTGATTGCCATCGAGAAACTGACAGGTTTGTTGAGAAGTCTAGAAGTAATAGTTTCTTGAAACATAAGACAACCATGGTTGAAGAACATCGTCTAGTGTAAAGCAACCCATATTTAATACTGACATTGATTTGTCACTCCATTTATCCTTAAGATTGCAACCCACTATCATTTGTAGATTCTAATTATAAAAATTCTTCATATAACGTGCCATGGGATAATGAAACATATGAAAGAATGTTTCCTTTTCAAGAGCTAAGACAGAAAAACAAGCTTCCTTCACAAGTTTTTTTTTCTCTTTCTTTATTTCTTCAAACTTGGGAATATTTTCGAATGAATTGACAGCAATAATTTTGTCTATCCTTCCATGCATTCTAAAAAAAAACATTTATACATATTTAAGTGTGAAAACCACATCATGTGCATTGAGGTGATCTTCCTGTTCAAATATTGATGGGGTTTCACCAACCTTCTGGAAATTTTCTTGAGGATTTTCACTCTGAGTTTCTAATGAATGAGAGGAAGTAAATTCCTTCTTAGATTCTTCTAGAGAGTGTGGAAATCTATCATTTGAATTATTTCACAATTCAGATTTTCCATGGATGTATTTTTAGAAAATTCATCTCTGCTTAGGTCGCTTAGAAATTGAACCACTACGTCATTCTCAGGGGAAGAGAGACAAATTTGAAACACTTTGTATTTCCGGAGATCTTGTTGTATATCTATATTAGTTTTAGGGGAAGGAAAATGACCTCTAACAATAATTTCTTGATCATCTTCATCTTCAAGTTTGTGGCTGAGCACACACTATAATTCTAAACTGAAATAACCTCCCATGCAGTTGGTCATTTGATCATTTAATGTATGTGAAGGTTGTTGATCTTCCTTACTGATAATAATTTGTTTATGTGAAATAGTGTTACTATGAATGTAGTCATACTTCCCTACTTCCTCTGTTACCTCATGATTTTCTTTCAACAATTCAAAGAAAGAAAAACATAATCGAAGATAGTTTTCATTTGTAATTCCATTGCTTTCTTCATATTCAACATCATGCCCGGGGGATTTCTGATTTGAAACATTATAAACATTTTTCTTCAGCAATTTGAAAGAAGCAAAACACAATGGCAAGGTTCTTTCACCTAATTCAAAACCTTCTTCATTTTCTTCACTGCTGTCATATGCACATTTTTCAATTTCTTTGGATTGCTGAACACACTTATTTTCATATTCATCTTCGACCAATGGCTTAAATTTTCAACTGACAAGACCTTCTACATAACAAGTAACAGGGTCATAAAACACATGAGAAGATTGTTGCAATTTCTTGTCAATGTTTTCCAGTGAATTAGTGTGATTTGGCATCAACACACATTCCTTTGCTTCAATTATGATCTTAGAATTTTCTTTCAACAATTTAAATGAAGAAAATCCTAAAGGTAAAGAATTCCCTTTAGATGATTCAATACTTTCTTCTTTGTAGCTGTGATATGTAGGCTGATTGCTCTCATTACACTGCTGAAAATGAACATTTTCTGATAGAGAACATACAACTAGTTGTTCTAGGAAGTCAACATCACAATCATCATCATATTCATCATATATAGGCAAATCAGCAACATCTGTAATGTCATCTAACAAGAAAAAACATGGAACAACACCCTTCTCTTCAACAAGTTGATTTGCAAATTCATCTTATTGACTGTCTATAAATGAGTACATAAAACAATTAGCCCCCTACTTATCATGGGATGGATGAAAAGATAAATTAGCACCTCCTCTTTCAACAAGTGGAATATAATATTTTTCAAAATCATGAGCATTAAAAATTTCAAGAGAAGTTATGATATTACCAAATTGATGTTCAAGATTCCAATCCACCTTTTCTTGTTCATATTCATTCTCATGTTCTTGAATATCCAACCCCTCATTTTGGATATGTTCAGATGTTTGGATATTGTGTTGAATCTCCTGGGCATCATTGAACATTTGTTCTAAGGACTTAGGTCTTCTTTCCATCAGGAGGAAAGAAAAATCTGCGGGAAGAGTGGTGGTGTACTGAATCATGGCAGCAACTTCAATGGGTTGAACTTCTTTAGGCAAGTCATGATAAACACTGGAAAATATTCTACTGAAAGTGGAAATAGTCTCATTTTCTTGCCCTTTCAAGGCATAGAACTCTGTAAGCTGCAGGTCTAGAGATTTCTTTTCACCCCAGAACTTCGAAAAAACAATCTTCAATTATTCCCACGAGGTAATGGTCTCTGGCTTCAAATGTTTAAACCATTCTTTTGTATCCCCTTTCAAGGATTGAGAGAAATCTCACATACAAACATCATCATGGTCAATCTCAAACAAATCTATAAAATGGTCAAACTCTTGGAGGTGTTTTTCAGCTATGATGGCACCAAGCTCTCCATCAAACACAGGTAAGTACTCATAGTACTTTGGAGGGAAATCATGGAGGACGTGGGGATTTTTAAGGGTCAGTATCTATGATGAGTCTTGGAGGATGTTGGATCAAGTACAGGAGGTGAAATATCAGTCTTGGCTTCATGGGGCTCATCAACTTGGTCATGGTTATCACATGGATTAGATGGGATATTTTTATCAAAATTAGTGCTAAACTGAGGAGATATTTGTATAAATTTAAGAGGAGGATATATAATTTCAAGATTGTCATTATCATCATTTGCATGCAGTAGGTGAATACAAATTTCTCTAGCATGTTCAGGAAAGGACCAAAGGCAACTTACAACAAACGATAAAATGCCTTGGAAAAAATCCAATTTTAAGTACTTGTTTTCTTCCATAATGCTTTTTCATACCTCTGTCAAGGGATATCATCTTCCAGTGGAGTCTCTGAATTATGTTTGAATCTTGAGTGGGGTCGTCAATAATGTTTTGGAAACTGGATTCTGCATTGAGAATGGAGTAGCCAATGAACTTTATATTTCTAGATTCTTTTTCCAAGGGAATCACCTTCAAGTTAACTTTTTGATGTGTGGAGTCACCAATAAAATCCTTAGGCTACTGAGTCTTTGGGAAATGGAGTCGCCATAAAAAAAATTAATGGAGTTGCCAGGTGAACGAAGTATGGCCTTGCTGTGTCTGAATACTCTTCACCATCAGTACTCAGATCTGGACTTTGTCGTTTCTTCGAGAGAAGATTTTTCAATTTCGTCCCCAACAACGACGCCAAAATGTCAGTACCCTGTAAATTTGTTTGGTCGTAAAAAAAAATGACCGGGGTGACTATTTCAACCATCTTTAGAGCCGAGGCACTAGCCTGCTCAACTCAGAGAGGGATCTCTCGTGTGACTTGATATATCTCTGGAAATCGGTGGCTAGATTTGGTTTATTTTGGGGGGGTATTATAAATTCGTTGAAGAAATGGGGTTGGCATTTGGGCTATGGAGTCAAAAATGAATAGAAAAGTGGCAAGTCATTAGAATTATCTAGAGGAAAAAGGCTAAATGAGGTAATGATTCTGAGTTTTAAATTGAAATGTGCATGGCGAAGAGGAAAAGGAAAACACATAACTGCATCAGAGCATATTGAAATGAATTATGAATTAGTTAAGAAGAGAATCATGTAAATTTAGATTGCTAAGTCTAGAGCATCATCAGACGAATTCCAGACTTTTAACTCTCCAATTTAAAAGAGGAAATTGTGAATGGGATTTCAAAGACACAAGAAATACACACTACGAAAGAAAACATAACTCATATCACAGCCAATTAGAATCTTTTCATAAACAATTTAGAAATTACTTCTGCATTGTATATTCACTTTAGCTCCATGATTTTACAAACTCTTCCTACTACGAGGGCAGGCCCCTCTTTCCTTCATCCTTTCTTTATCCTTGGAATGATATATATAGAAAATTTACACGTGGGATTCAAAACGACTCAACTTCCCCACAGTTTAAAGATAGAGATCGGTTACAAAAAGAGTAACGTACAGTTGTTCTCCTACTTTATAGGGAGCGTTATAAACAGGACTGACATATCCGATGTTTTTTCGTTGAACACAACATGTCCATATAGTTACAAAATTGTCTTAAACGTACTCAAATCATCCTGAGAAATTATTCCAGATTGGCGGTTTCTTCCTTTAGAGTGCTCAACCAAACTGGTTTCTTTTCCCCAACGCTCTCATTCGCTTCAACTTTGTTACCTGCCTTCTGTTACTTTCTTTGCTTCCTCTTTACCGCTCACTTGTAGTGCCCTTCTGTGTATCCATTGATGATTAAATATTTTATGATGGGATTTAATCTGACCTCTTTATCTGTTTATGGATCTGTTGCAAGATCTGTATGGAATTTTGTTGCTAATATCTGTGCAACCAACCTCTCTTTCTTATTCATTGATGAATTCACCATATTAGTTGAAAATCCTAGTTCACTGGAGAGGTTGCTTGATCATATTTATCAATTTTTCCCAATTTTGTAGAAAAACTTAGAGTTGTCTCCCTTAATCATACAAAAATTAGGAAGTTGATCCTATTTTAAATTACTCTGTTCAAAAATGGAATATTGATTGCTCAAAACAGGGTAATTTTATCTATGTTTTGAAGGACGATCGTCATCGAGTGCCTAATCATAGATTATTGATGAAGGTACTTGTCTGAACAATGACCTATCACACTCAGTTGTCTATTTCAAATGATGAGCCTTCGGATCATCTTTCCGGCGACGCTTACCCGGCATTGCAAGACGTAAAGTACTCGAATAACTATACTGATGTGATTGGATAAGCCGTTAACTCTTCCCTTTCCACACATGATCTTTGGAAGCGACGTATATCAAATGACTTTCTAACATGTGACATCGGGGTGAGCTTGGGTGGTTTCAAGTCTATTTTCTTTTCCCCCCAATATGCATTTGGTGGTGTCGCGTGTCCGCGAGGTGAAACCATGGTATTTTCCCTGGCATGCCCTCAAAAAATTATCCTCTGCGCTACTTCATCGCCCGATATGTGTCATGTTCGTCGATCTAGGCCACGTCAAGATCTATGGTCCGTCGGGCCCCATCAACTTCCGTGCCTCCTCTATATTGTCCTTTTCTCCACCAGATGTAACCCGATCCTCCAAATTTAGCTGCATCTCCACACTACTTTAGTCATCTGCTAAATCTGAAACTTGTATTCCATATAAAAATGTTAAGGTGATAACAGGGTCGTGATAGATCCAAATTCAAAGGTAAGTTGCCTCTCATATATTTTAATTGTGGTAAGATATGACATTTTTCTTCTAAGTTTCCTCTCATGGAAGATAGTGAGGATGAGGAAGAACCCAGAAAAAGGGGTCTTCAAAGGAAAATCTTGGAAAAAGAAAAATCTTTATTCTAGAGAGGATAATGATAGTTCTAAAGAATAAGAATATGACTCTAATAATGATAGAAGGGAAATAATACTTTTAGCCACAACTAAAGAATACAACATAGATGAATCAGAGGAACAAGATGAAAAAGTAGAAGAAGAAGGTGTTGAAGGAATAGTGGATCTTGAAGAAGAACTTATAAACGCATTAGAGGAAATTGATAACCTTATAAATAAGAACAAGAAAATACCCAAGGAAATCATCTTCATCAAGACTGAAAAAGAGGAGGAAAAAGGAATGGTAGAATTATTGAACAACCAACTAAAACATAAGGAAGAAAATTGTGGAAAGCTTGAAGAAAAAATTGTCACATTAAGGAAAAATCTATATGAGCTCCGAAAGAACTTGAAAATCTCGCAAACCTTAGATGCCATTCTTAGTAGTCAAAGATCACCATATGAAAAGACCAACATTGGCTATATTGGTGAGACTTCATGCAAAGAAGATGAAAAATCCAAAGGCTCTAATATCAACAAGAACAAGAACAGAAATCTGGAGGAACCTAAAGTCACTGCTACACCAAAAATCTATGATGATGTTCTTAAGAAGTACACTCACAATGCAGGTGACAATACAATAAGGGACAAGAACCAACAATTTTCTCCAAGACAGATCAACTCCAAAAGAACTTTCCCATTAAGGCAATCATATGCAACCATGTATCAAACTATTTTTCTTGGTCATTGTTTTTCATGTAATAATTTTGGACATCAAGCAAGAGATTGTCAAGCCTATGAAAAAAATGGTTATGAAAGAGGATCTCATCAAACCTCCAAAAATCAGTCTGTAGACAACAAAATCATAAATACTAATGGTTTCAAAAACATAAATTATAATTCATTTTCCCCATTATCCAAGTTCATTATAGAGTGTTATAGGTGCAAAAATTTTGGACATATGGCATGATATTGTCCTACAAAATCTAGAGAAAGGTTTTGGAGGAGAAAACAAGAAGAACCACCAATAGAAAATTGTGGAGTAGTTATGTATGATCAGAAACATGAAATTCAGTGGTATGTTGATAGCGGATGTTCTAGGCACATGGCAGGAGATCAAAAGAGGTTCATTACCCTAAAATAATAAAAGGGAGGAAATGTGACATTTGGAGACAATGGATTTGCAAAAATTGTTGGAAGAGGTATGATAAGCCTTGACAATGGTAGGGATAAAGAACAAAATGTTTTAAATATTAAAGGACTCAAACATAATCTTCTAAGTGTCAGTCAAATGTGTGATGAAGGTTATGAACTAACTTTCTGTGCTAAAGAATGTGAAATAAGGAAGACAGATTAAGGAATACTAGTGGGAAAAGCGATAAGAACTCCAGGAAATGTATATATTCATGTTGAAATTCAAGGATAAAAATGCCACATTGGACAGAAATACGAGGATTGGTTATGGAATAAAAGGCTAGGACACTTGAGCTTTGAAAATTTGGTAAAAATTAGCAAAACACAAGCAGTGAGAGATATGCCAAAAATATCAAAACCAACAAGAACCATCTATGAATCTTGCCAACATGGGAAAAAACAAGAGTGAGATTTAATTCAAAGGAATGATCAACATCAATACCACTAGAGATGATTCACACATATCTTTTTGGACCAACAAGAACACCAACCATGTGAGGAAAAAGGTTCCTTATGTTGTTTATCGATGATTATACTAGAATGGTGTGGGTTGCATTTCTTAGAGCAAAGTCAGAAGCACTAGATACTTTCAAATCATTCAAAGCTTTAGTTGAAAATGAAAGCGATCTAAGAATCAAATTCTTAATATCAGATAGAGGAAGTGAATTTACCTCAAATGATTTTAATGAATTCTATGAGAAATATGGAATCAAGAGACAAATTTTGGTTGTAAGAACTCCACAACATAATGGATTCATAGAAAAACAAATAGATCAGTGCAAGACAAAACAAGAAAAATGTTGTTAGAGGCAAAACTACCAGATAAGTTTTGGAGATAAGTGGTTGTTACAACATTCTATATCATGAACAAAGCACAACTCTGAGTTAAGAATGACAAGACATTATATGAGCTATGGAAAGGCAAGGCAAATTTTGTTAGGTATTTCAAAATTTTTGGAAGAAAATTTTACATGAAGATAAATGATGATAAATCGGGAAAAAATTATTCTAGAGTATACGAGGGAATGTTCCTTGGATATTCAACAAGAATAAAAGCTTACAAGTGTTACAATAAAAGACTACGCAAAGTTGTGGAATGCATTGATGTCAGAATATACGAAGCATTGCAAGAGAAATAATTAGAACAAACAAGTGAGAATTCAGAGAATATCATTTACATGGACCAAGAAGAGATTACTACAAAGGAAGAACAAGAAGAAGAAGAACAGTCACCATCCAAGAAAACTTTCAAATTTGTACAAAAAAATCACCTAGAAGACCAAATTATTGGAAATGTTGATGCAGACATACAAACCCAAAGAACAATGACCAATACACCAAGAAAATACATTTTTTCCTTGTTGTCCAAAATAGAGCCAAAATATTTTGCAGAAGAAAGTATGGACCAACATTGGGTGAATGTTATGGAAGAAGAATTAAATTAGATTCAGAAAAATGGAACCTGGGAACTTGTGTCACGACCAAAATATATAAATGTGATTGTGACTAAATGAGTATTCAAAAACAAAATGGATGAAGATGGAAAAAATTTCAGGAATGAGGAAAGACTTGTGTGTAAGGGCTATGCACATATTGAAGGAATTGACTTCGAAGAAACCTTTTCTCTAGTTTCTAGGTTATAAGCAATAATAATGTGTTTGGCATTTTCTTATTCTAAAGGCTTCAAAGTATATCAGATGGATGCTAAACCATCCTTTCTAAATGAATATTTAAAGGAAGAAGTATATGTCGAACAACCAGAAGGTTTTGACTTATCCAATGATAAAGATTATGTGTGAAAATTGAAGAAAGCTCTTTATGGGTTAAAACAAGCTCCAAGAGCTTGTTATGTTAGGTTTGACCACCATATGCAACAACAAGGATTTAAAAGAGGATTTATTGACAACAATATATACATTAAAATTGAAAAGGACAACTTATTAATTACACCTGTAGATGTGGATGATCTCATTTTTGGAAGCAATGACAATGTTATGAGTCATGTGTTTTCTCAAAATATTTCAAAAGAATCTGAAATGTCAATGATCAAAGAACTATCCTTCTTCCTTATACTATAGATTTCTCAAACGAACGAAGGAATATTCATTTCCCAAACCAAATACCTCAAACAAATTCTCAAGCGGTTTGGTATGGAAGATTGTGCACCAGTTAGTACCCCTATGATGATTGGATGTAAGCAAGTAAGAATGATGAATCTCCTAAAGTAAATTCAACTTCTAACAAATCTATGATTGGGATTTTACTATACTTGACAATTTCAAGACCAGGAATTATGCAGGCAGTAGGAATGGTTGCAAGATTTCAATCAACTCCAAAGGAATCACATATGCAAG
>SNQJ01S0017775.1:258025-284400 GCA_010110895.2 Picea sitchensis | reverse complement strand
ACATTAACACTTGGAACCTACACTTGCATCCCACAAGTGTACAATATAGTCTCTCTCTATTGTCTCCACATCAAGCACTCCAATTAGCACCAAGGTTTCCAAATGCCACAAAACCCTAGTCTCTTTCTCTTATAAGAGCTATAAGATCAAACACTTCCTTTGCTCCTCTAAGGTTTCTCTCAAACCCACCCTAGCTTCCTTGTCTCCGTATGGAAAAAACCATAACCCTAGTTTTCCCTTGAATTTCCTTGAGAACCCTAGTGCTCAAGACAAAGAGAGAAAATAGAATGAAGAAGAGTATAGAGAGACTAGTTAGCCCTAGCTCTCATATCTCCAACACAAGTATGTGATTACATGAGAGAACAACAATGAAGTGGTGAAAATACACTCTCCTGCTTTTATTTATATAAAAGTGAGGTAGGCCAACAATAACAAGTGTACCTAGTCCACTACAAGCAACCTAACTCTACACAAGATAGGCCCACATGTGGAGTGCTCCAACTCCAAGTGACACATGTCAAGCTATAAGATGAATATATACAACAAGAAAGCATCCAAGGTTGAATTTTCCATGTGATATATCCAATGCTCCTCCTGAAAAGGCCTCCAATGTTATAGCACTCCCTCTTAGGCCATGTGTACCTCCAGGTCCACCCCACCCACATGATCATTACTCAACCCAAGCATTCTCAAGTCAAGTACAAGCCTCCATGAAAGCAATCAAGTGTCATCATGCCATCTAGGGCTCAATGCCCTCCTCCAAGATGCCCAACACTCCTCCAAATGAAGCAACCAACCTCCATGTGCAAACCCCATGAAGAAAGCCACTAACCACATAAGTCTTCAATGCCCTAAGAAGTGTGTCACATAAGCATCAAGTCAAGGCATAAAAATCCAAGAGTATTTTGTCTTCAATGTGCATGTCTATCACATAACAACCAAGGGCAAACAACATACATGCACCCCATATCACATGGAGCACCCCCAAGCATGGTGTAAACACATTTAGAGTAACCCCAAAAGCTAACAAATAGGGATCAAGACATAACTTCAAAACTTGTCCTTCCTTATATCCAAGGCATTATAGATAAATTTTCTAAAATCCTTAAAAAGTAACACATCGTCACCACTTTCAAACCTCTGAATATCATTGGAGGGATGATGAAATTAACTAAAGAGCCAATTGATCCTTATCAACCTAAAGTGTGTAACGAATACCATGTTCATGTAAAAAATCATATATTGGAAACATTGATTGATCTTTTCAATCAAGGGTAAAGGAGCATGAAGCCTGCACCTTTGCTGTTAAACGTTCCTACAATACTAACAAGGATTATGTCTCAAAAATACTAAGGTACTTGCAAAAATTGATAACTACTCCAAACATAAGTTTAAAGAAGTCGTCAAAATTGTCAAGCATCTTAGTAATTTGAACAAGAATGATGGATGGGAGGTTAGTAGCAATTGAATCTTGTGATTCAATTGGGTTTACTTTAGATGCTTGGGAGGAATTATTGTTATCCTATCCACCCATATTCAATCTCCACTAGTGATATATTGAATTCTTAACGAATATCTTGTTGTAATGACTTTCTAAACTGGAAAAAAAACATTTCTAACCCATTTTCTTATAGTAACATGATACCAACATTTCTCTTAAACTATTTATTTTCATGGTTGTGAACCGGGCTTTGGGTTTGAAACATTGACTGAACAGTTTCTGAAAAAAGTGTAAATAATGAAAAAAGTGAAGCATTGAACAGTGAATCACCCCAAGTTATGGAGGTAGGTGATTTGCAGGAAAATAGGGACAATCAAGAAAATGTGGACAGTTCAGAGAATTTCAATGATGCATGGATACAAATGGTATAAACACAAGTACCTATGGATGTAAGCCACATGATAAGGAGCAGATCGACGAGGAGCTCTGCACACAGGTTTGGAAGCGCAGCAGCTAGGGTTTGGCCCTAGTTGCTCACCACGACTTCCCTCGGGTTCTTCATGACTGGGCTGGGCCTTCCTTGAGCTGCACTCCTCTCTCTTCGTTTCCTTTAGTTATGGTTATTTAACTTGCGGTGGCTTCTGCGCCCACGTTCCATTTGTCCATCGTAGCGGCCCTCTCCTCTTCTCCAACCAGCAAGGTTGTGAGTGCTCCCGCGTCGCCTGGATCTCCTATGCACTCAATATCTCCTCCCTCCAGTTCTGCATCGTTTCCAATATCTCCTCCCTCCAGTTCTGCATCGTTTCCAGTAGAGATGTTGTCAAAGATCGGTCCCACTGGTGGCTCTACGAGGGTCTCCTTTAACGATGTGGCCAAAATCAGAAGCAGCAATGGATCTCCTCCTCAAAACTACATTATGGTCCAAGAGGCTTCGGCTCTGACCCTCCTGATAGTTCAGGATGCTCTGGATCAAGCAACATTTTACATCACAAATGGTGGTGTGTGGTTTTAATGATCTTTGACCAGGTTTAACAGATTTGCATAAGTGGATATTAAAGAGGAAGCATTCATTTACCCTTGTGCTAAGGGTTTCTTTATTTTGGAGTTTGATTTAGTAGTAAATAAAGATCTGATAGTAAATTTCGGACCTTGGTTCTAGGGAAATTTTAGATTGTGCATGAAACTCTAGACTCCTTGAATTGATCCAATGACAAACTCTCTCAATGATGTCAATGGGGTTAGGCTCCCAAATCTTTCTATGCATTTTTAGGGTTATGATTCTCCATGTGCTATTGGTAACACCCTTAGTATCACTTCAAAAGCAAAGAAATGGAGAATCTTTGCATCATGACAAATGACCACAATTGCATGGTATTGATTTTAGCAAAGGGTTTCCAACATAAATAAATTTGATCTCTAAAAATTATCTCTGGACCCAAAAACGGATTATGGTCGCGTCACATTCCGTTGCAAAGCTTGTTATGAAATATGTCACATTGCAACTCATTGCACTAAAGCTCCCAAGAATAGATGCTCAAGGAAATCCTAGTGCAAACCTACATCGTGGGATGGTGCAAAGGAAGAACATCGGTTGATCAACAAGGATGCTCTTTTAGAATTGAATCATCCTCAATAGGTGCCTAATCTATCTCTAGAGGTAGCTAGTGAATCCCCTCTACCAGAGGAATCTTCTTTGCCATTGGCTTCAACTCCTCCAGATCATGTAGCCCCACCCCAATCTAGCCCTTCGCTTAGGGTGAGCTGGGAGGACCAAGCAAAGGAAGATGAGGCTACTTAGAAAGTTCATGATCCACAACTTGCATTGTAGACCAAGACAAAAGAGAATTGAGAGACCCAGTCATGCCTATTTAGGATTCTAAGNTCTAGCCCTTCGCTTAGGGTGAGCTGGGAGGACCAAGCAAAGGAAGATGAGGCTACTTAGAAAGTTCATGATCCACAACTTGCATTGTAGACCAAGACAAAAGAGAATTGAGAGACCCAGTCATGCCTATTTAGGATTCTAAGGAAGAATGGACAATAGTGGTAAAAAAAAAAAAACTTCAGTCACACAACCAATGATGACAAGAAATCGACATCATAATTTATTCTAGCCATGTATTTTTTATGCATTCTCTTATGTTTTTAGTGTGTTCATATTTACTCATGTGTTTCAAGATGTTATAGTAATTTTTAGATGTTTTGTAAGTTTGCAAAAAACCCGACATTTCAGTGTTGGGAATATCTACCACACTTGGGCTCGGCCTCCTTTTGTATTACACAATTGTACAGTTCGACCAATACATTTTCTAATACAAATTCTACTTGTTATTGGGAAAAAATATTCTCAAGGATAACCTTGCTAGATCCCCTCATCGTCCCTAGAATATCAAGATGGATGACAGCTCAACCGCTAGCCATAATAATGTTTTGTAACACCAAGGGACTCAACTACATCTGAACTTGTAACCTATGGTCTCCCTATTAGCTACATGCCTTGGGTGGATGGTTCAACAGATTAAGTTAATCCTCATATCCGTTGTCATGTTGAAGAGAACCTTGGTTAGCTAATCGAAATGTCTTACCAACCATCGATTAAAGTCTCCCACTTTCATGGGAAAATTAAGTGGCTTGACTTGAACTCGAATAAATAAGAGATAATTCATTTTCTCCTATCTATGTTACCTGGTGAATCACAAAGCCTAGATGTTATTATTACTTGATCACAAAGCATTGCCTTACTTGACTTACTGGAGAGAGTGGTGTATTCAAGTGATCCCTTCTTACCTTGATCGTGGAGTGGAGTGCACATTGGTTTTATTATGTAATACGAATCATAGTTTGCTACCCTCATACAGGGCTCTATAAATTTGAAGGACATGGTGGTGGGATTTGATCCACTTATGTGTGCATGGTCCACTTTTATTCTAAGGAAAACTTTACATGATCCCCCCCTCTTCCTAGAAATATTTGGATGGAGGGGTCCTCAACCAATAGCCATAATATGATGACCCCAAGGGACTTGACAGATTTGAACCAATGACCTATGACCTCACCATCAACAACATACAATTATGATACCCAGGGATGTATTGACACGCATTTACAAATACCCAACAACACAGAAATGTAGTGGCGACCATGTCTTAGGGATTAAGAACCTGAACAAGATCCAGATCCATTGAGTTTACTTTAAATTCGAGCTTCATACCAAATGGACACAGAGATTCCCTTGCCTAGACCATCATACTGTAGGAGGCAAAATTCACACCTTACTCTCCAATCGACACAGACATTAGAATTTATCCTCCTAAACATGAGGGGAACCCCATCATGCTACCGGCCCTACCTCCATAAACATAGAAGCAATAGATACTGTAGAAAATTTTCATAATGACATGGATATAAATGGCACCAACACATGTATATAATTTTACATTTCGTTTTATTATATCTCTACTTACGAACACTCATTTTTTATTAAAACTCTTGCCAAAAAAGGGGACAAGAATTCATTGCCTCTCGCAATATGAAGGCACAAGAAAGTATTAGTGTATCCTTCAATGTTATTAACCCCCAACCCGTTCTATTCAAATTGTAGGTACTCTATTAAATTGTTTTGCATATATAAAATAATTTGGCTAGGTTTTTTGCAATTGTTTTGTAACAAATACAAAATTATTCTTATTTAAGTGGTATTTTGTATTAAAGTCTCTATTATTGAATGAACAAAGGTATTAAAGGATTGGGAAGGGAAAGAAATTGCAGAGTATAAAAAAAAATGTTTTATTTTTTATCTAAATGTAAACAAATTATTTAACTTATGTTTTAATAAGTTTGATATTGGAATTTGGACAAGAATCTAACATCACAAAAGTATTTAAATAATTATTTTGAGATATTGTTCTAAAAAAATTGTCCTTACATGATATGCATGGGAATGTGGATTTTTAAGAGAGAAAGCAAATGGAAATCTAAATAAATATTTGAAAGCATGAAGTCATTTAAGAAAGCATGGAAAAAGGTTATTCAATATAGGAAAGATATGCATGGGAATGTGGATTTTTAAGAGAGAAAGCAAATGAAAATCTAAATAAATATTTGAAAGCGTGAAGTCATTGAAGAAAGCATGGAAAAATGGTATTCAATATAGGAAAACAAATGTACAATTCTTGTGGATCACTGAGAAAGTTCACCAAAAAAATTAATAATTATAAATCATAATATAGAAAAGATGAGAATGATAAGTGGTTGATATCGGATTTATAAAAAACACTAAAAAATGTTAAAAATGAAGATGGTGTCAATCCTACTTTGAAATCCCTTTTAAGGACCTATTGTATTAAAATAAATTGATAATTAGTAACCTTTGGTAGAATTTTCATTTTTGTAATATACGTAATGTTTTGTTTAGTTTTATGATCACTTTTATTTAATTGTGATGATTTATTGATTAGAAGTGTTTGATCTATATTATATTCAAAGGGGTGAATCCATGAAGATAGGTTAATATTTTGTTTGTTTTTTTGCATGGTAAAAGATTGTTTTACCAATTGTTCAAATTTTGACAAGCATAATTTATACTTACACTTGGAATTTCAATTCCCAGTAAAAAGATGACTTGTAGATAATTCTTTAGCTTTCTAGGTTTAACCTCGACCTCCCGAGTGGTTGTAGCAGTGGTGAGGCTGATAACTCAATACCAATAGAGATTAATCACAATTGTTCATGACCATCTTATGAGAGTTTTGTGAAAAATATTTGCAAAAAGAGACTAACCTGGTTAAATTTCCTATGATTGTCTTTACTATCATAGAAACTAAGAGAGACAAGAAAAATCGCACATCAAGCATGAGGAGAATGAGGTCCTTCCTCCCTAAAATCCTTGACCAACAGGTCAGTCTCCAAGCTGTGTTCCTGAGTAGTTTCAGAAGACTAGGGGTCGTCATTCAGGACATTGGTGTTTGCTCGAGTGCCTTATGATATTGAGCCTGAATTTTGTTTCCTGGATGTGCCTTCCTCCTCTCCAACCTCTAAAACAAAGATATCAATTCCAAATACCACGTTGCACAAGGCTTCAAATTTTCCCTTAAAAATTTTGATTGTGTGGAGAATATCTTGGAGATCCACCCTTGTGTTACCCGCATCTTGGGAAATCATAGTTTTTACCAACTAATAGGTCACTTCCAATTTGAAAAACTTAGTATTTCTAGTCCTTGAATAAATCGGGTCTTTAACCCAACCCCCAACTTCCTACAAAATATGATCATCCTAGAGGTTCTATTTCTTATCCCAAACTAACCTCTCTATCTCCTTCAACCCCCACTTGGCCTCTGTTGGGACTTTCCCCTTGAAAAATTGTTGAACTTCTCAAGCATCCTCTACAAGTCTAGATGATAGCAGTGAATCCTTTGAGGTTGAGGGCCATCCAGACCTTCCCATGCTTTTCTCTTGCACACCCTCACACTGCTACTCGAGCTACAAACCATGATGTAATGAGATAACACACACCTAAGATACCAAAACAACCACAAAGGCAATGCCTTATAACCATAGATGAAAGAAATGGAGTGAGAGATAGAAGAGGGGGGAAACAAAACCTGGAACTTCACAATTTGAGTAAGAATGGATTCCATAGAAAGGCTAACCTTCACACTATGGACCAATACTAATCCCCCTCTCAAACACCTCAAGATCCTAAGATTAAGTGCCCAATTAACTGGAGATCACAACACAAAAGGGCTATGGGAGATTCATTTCCTCACCCATTCCCAATCTCACCAAAAACCCATCAACCAACAATACCTTATCAATGTTCCATTCCAAATACCACTGGAGAGAATTCTTCTCCCAACCACAAACATCATTACTCTAGAAACTTCTTGAACCTACCACTTTGAGTTATCAGCCTCACCACTGCTACAACCGCTCAAGAGGTCGAGGTTAAAAAAAATAAAATTTAACAGAAACAGTTGGGGTCTTATATATTAAAAAAGAGCAATAGTATTCCACAAAATACATATGGCAGAGTAATGAAATCTCTGCTACTCTCCTGAGAAACTAGTTGTCTTTGGATTACTAAAGAAGCTGGTACAACCAATCCAAAAGAACTATTGTTTTGCCAAGTAAAAATGGCTACAAACATGTTCAAAATTAACAAAAAACTGCATTTCATTGAAAACCTGACTAGTGATTTTGAAAAAACTATGGATCCTTCTGTGGATCTGCCTGATGTGACTCTGGTGTGACATCCCCCAAAATAAGATATTTGGAAATTTAATTTTCTGGGAAATTATTTCGTTTTTGGTAAATTCGAATTTGGAAAAATTTTGCCATTTATGGAAATTCCAAATTTCGAATTTGTTAATTGTAATAAATTATTATGATTGTTGGGCAGAATTCTAAATTGACCCAACTAACTATTTGACAATGACACTTGTTGAAAAACAGAATATTTTTATATTAATTGTAGGAAGACAAATGGAACAGCTATGTTGAAAGTAGTTGACCATGACTCCATGAGTGGGGAACATGTTGGAACTACCCCTGGGCTGACTTTTACAAGTGGCAAATTAATGATTTGGCCATTGGCAGCCCCTGAAAATCAGGGATTTAGGAAGCTGTGAAAATTCCAAGGAAGGGAAAAAGACCTAGGCAAGTTACAAATAAGCATATGTGAGGAGGCAGGACGTTGCTGAGTATGTTGGGGGAAAAGAGTTTAGTTGTGATTTTATTTTCTTTCACTTGCTGTTATGAACATTGGAAGGGTGTGAGGCAAGGAGAAAAAATGACTAAATTTGAAGGACAGTGTTGTAGAGGGATTTCCAAGTTTTCCCTTATGGACTCATGGTTAGGCTAGGGGGTGAATCGGGCAAGTAATCGTGGTTGCTCGGTTCTACGGTTGGGAGGAACGTGGTTGTTCCCTTTGTTTTATTTGCAAGATAGTTCAGATATGTTACTCTAAACTCCATCTGTCTGAATGAATTGTTTGTTAGATATATTGTACATGTTATAGCTATACAGAAAAGAGTTCTGGTATATGTTTTAATGATCGTATAACTGTTGTAAGTCCTTTCCTGTACCTAAATAATTCAGGATTCTACCTCTGTTGGACGAATTGGTTGTTGTTTTAATGGGATCCTTAACGATGATATGCATGCAATATCCTAGACATTGGCTATTCGAAATTCAGTAAATAGACTGTAGGATTTAATTGTAGATTTATTTTCTGGAAGTCATTTTTATTCCTTAAAAAAAATTATAGAATTGAACACCTAACAGTGAACGAACAGAATATATATACGTTTCAAAACCTTAAAACATAGTCGATTAGGTATCAATGCACGAACAGAGCTATATATGCATATATCTATGTTTCAAACATTAGCAGAGTCGAACATGTGACAGTGCACGAACAAAACTATTACATGCATATATATGCTTCAAACTCTAAACAGAATCGAATAGGAATCAATGAACAAATAGAACCGAAATATGCATATATTCCATTCTATAATTTAGTTCAAAAAGGAAAACAGAATTCATTTATACAGAACATACGCAATTATAACTACCAACAAATACACAGTATGCAACAGGGGTTCCGCACAATGATATTTTTGAATCTGAAGTAAATTGGTTAAAACACAGTCAGGAATAAGATACACATATATATTTATAAACGTATGAGATAATTTTGAAGGGTTCATAATTCAATTATGGTAAATATATACACAGATATATATATATATAGATATAGATATATATATAGATTAGCAAGGTATTAATGTTGAATCGAAAATGACCAGGTCTAGTCAACAATGTTTAGTTGTGTTGAAAATAAAGGGTAAACAATTCTAACCCTGCCAGGCAATATCTGGACTTTTCACGAACTATAACAGTAAAGGAATATAATCCATTCTAGAAATTATGATAATTGAATAGCAATAAGTTCATGCGGGAAAGGGTAGTCCACGGGACTGTCAAACTCTTATGTGGAGCCATGAGTCGAGAGTAAGGATGAAATCTTTACCAAAAACTCTGGAAAGGAAAACACAGAGTCATATGGAAATCTTTACCAAAAACTTCGTAAAGGAAAACACAGAGTCATATTGTGCAATAATAGAATCCCTTTACAAGTTAAACCCCAAAAAAAAAAAAATCCCTTCCTTTTCACCATACCAAACGGATGTACGAATTGTGTAAACATCTTTAGCCAAATACATTCAAATCAATAGTAACGATAAATCGATTTACAAGTTGGATTGAAAATAGATAGGGAACGACTGGGATAAAAATACCCAACACTGTACTTTATTCGTTTGAAAACAAAGTCTTGTTTAATGACAGTTACACACAGAAGTCGGATCACAAGGCAACTGGAGGACCTCCTCATCCCAACCATTAAAGGCATAGATTAAAAACGATAGCAAACACCTCAAAAAATCCAGGAAGAAACCATGCACAGGCACTGGGGAAAGCCTGGAAGGCCTACAAATAACTCGAATACCTTTTGCACCAAAAGTGGGTGTTGAACATCCAAGATCCATAAGTGGACAAGAAGCCTGAAGAGGTATCGTTTAAACTATCAGTAACCACAGATAAATTTAATGAAAATACTAACAGAAATTGCTAATAGACAGTAAAGAATACGTAAACTTACTTAACTTTTGTGCGATAGGCCGGCATAACTCTTTGTATTACTTGTCGTTTTTCCCAACTAGTTAGACGCCTGGCTGAGGGTGGAGAGCGGGTTAATTTGTTGATGGGTACCCTTGTATCAAAAAGGGCCCATCATTGGTATATTATATAAGTCCTGAAACGAAAAATATTACAAGAAGGAAGGGCATACACAACAAGCAATGATTCTATAATAGGAAAGGACGGAAATAGATAGTAGCAGTAAACTTGTTCATTTCAAACATTTCAGTGAATTATTCCAACTATTTAACAAATCAGACAGGGCACAACGAGTATTCTACCTATTGTAAATAATATTGGAAACATTGCAAAAGTATAACAAGACTGAAGCTTTACAAAGCCCTATAGAGGCCTTAACCCTCGACTACCATCAAATGATTTTGACATGGGACACAATCAGGGAGGCTACGAAACCTCCTCCCAAAACCTAAACATGAAAACGAACGGGTACACCCTTTCTAATACACAGAAATAGAGGTGTGTATTGTAGAAACTAAACTGAGAAGTTATAAACCCTTCCTTCCGAAACTGAATAGCAAACAACTGAGGATACACCTTTCAAAGCCAGGAAACAGAGATCATTTTGAAGGAAACTTCTCCATCAGGGTTTAGGGTAACATCGGAAAACAATACAAAAGAAGTCGGGAGCATTACTTCTATAAAACAACTTACAAGTAATGTGTTTGGAGACAAATACTTACCAAGGGAAAGGGTCGTTCCAACTGTTACAACTCGGAGCGGCTACCATGGAAATACTCCGCGCCACCCTGGTTGTTTTACAGAACCACCTCAAAGAACTCAACAATGACATTTGAGAAACCACTTCAACCCTAATTGACATCCTGTCAATTGTGGAGTAAATGAGGAGGGTACGGAGGGCAGGTGGCCATGTGATAGTGTCAGCGACAGTATGACATATGGATTAAAGGGCCAGTAGTTTCACTAGAACTCGCAGGCCACCTTTAATGAAAATTACGGAGTTATAACTGCTAAACAAAGAATCATACTACCCACTTAATGCGTATTATGAATAAGAGTAAACGCCCTTGTCTTTCCTCGGGTTTAGCACGAATCAATAGTCTGATCCTTGTGATGAAGTATCCATTCAACCTATAGAGGTAAGTAACTAATTCACAAACCAACTCTGGTCCTAAGGACATTAAGTTCGATCGCGACATAGTAATAAAACCTGTCTTGATGAATCATATGGTGGGTAAAACCAATTAAAGTTGTCTGGGTTCAATTTTAATCAGAGATCCATGCACGCAAATGGTAGGAGTCGTATGTTTTTATTTAGGAGATCATAGTAGGAGTGTGAGGCTTTGTTGTTTTCCATGTAATCCATTATATCATGGGCTAAAAGAATTTGAAACAAAGAGGGAACTCTTATGGTAAGTAGAACTTAGGAACTTCCCCTTTAGGGAATCCTTTTTACGAATAGAATTTTGAACCAATCCTATAATAAGTGTATACATTCTGTTATGAAAAGGAAAACAACGAATAAAACACAAAAAAAAATTGTGTGATAATTGAGGTATATTACATATGGTATCAGAGTGAAAGTTACAACACTGGGCCTAACAAGACCACTGCAGTGCTTAGTATACATTTTGTTTTAGATAAAAAACTAATAAATGGTGTGGTTACAAACAGAAAACTTTCTCTCTTTTGGTGAATACGTATGGCAGCTCAAGACAATGCAGAAAACAAGATGGAAGAAAATCCACAGCAAAGACCTCCTGGAGATACAAGGCAGAATAGTGACGGAAGCTCACCCACAGAAGTGTTGGAAACAATGAGGAACTTGATTGTTGATCTATAGATCTTTAAAACCGACAATGAAAAATTGAAGAAGGCACAACAAGAACAGCGGGAGATAAACGAAGTCCTGTTGTGCAGTATAGTGACCAAGAAAAGCCCAAAAGACAATAATAACGATGAAGAAGTCAGCAAGAGAGCCTCCAAGAACTCAGGGCCAGAAACAAAAAAAGGAGACAGTTCGTCTGAAGGAACACCTCCAGCTAAGGATGGAACTAAAACTGACAGAAAAAGAAAATAGGTAGACCACCTTGAAGGGGAATTTAAAAAAAATTAAAGCCGTTATCTTTGATGGGAAATCCAGGATAGGAGAAGAAGCAGAGGCATGGTTGTTGGACATCAAAAAGTATTTCCAAATATATAACTATTCCAGCAACATGAATGTCAAGATTTCCATATACAATCTGAAAGGGAAGGCCAGTATTTGGTGGCAAGATCTGAAATTGGCCAAGGGCCTAAAGGAGAAACAGTTGGAATGGTCTGAATTTAAGAAGTACTTCAAGAAAAAATACCTTTCTGAAAATTATTATGAAAGGAAGACGAAGGAATTTTACGAGTCACGACTCGAACAGATGACGATGGAGGACCTTATAAATAAATTTCTAGATCTGCTAAGGTTCGTACCATACATACGGGAGGATAAAGTAAAAATTCAGTGATTTCTAAGTTGTCTACCACAGTCCTACAAGGACATAATTGAGTTTGACAACCCCAAATCCTTAAGGGAAGTATTTAGAAAAGCACGAATGTGTTATGACCATTGTAAACAGCGGGTAGAGTTTCCCAAATCCTGGAAGGATAAGAAATAAGATCGAATGAACTAGTGGAAGAAGGGGTACCAGCTAGCTCCTTATCAAAATACAACGAAGAGTTTTCCGAGAAAGTATTTTCACTCCAATCCTCTGAATACTCAAGGCAGCGGAAAACTGGTAAACCTGGGAGAAAAAAGGTTTGGGGATAACTCACACGAGACATTGAAGTATTGGGAATGTGGAGAACCTCATCTTAGGAGGACCTACCCATGTTTCAGTTCAACAAACAAAATTGTTGTTCATAACCTACAAGAAGCCTCGACAGTGGGAGACATGGGCAGGAGCCTACATCGGATAAATGCAGCCGTTGACGGATGACAAGCTGACCACCAGTCCTCAGTGGTAGAAGTCGAAGGTAAAAAATAGGACACTCGAATTTATGTTTTAATTGACCCCGGAGCAACATTAAGTTATATTACTCCGAAGGTAGTAGAGTGAAATAAACATAAGAGACTGAAGCATGCAAAATCATGGCTTGTGCAACTACCGACAGGTACAAAAAGGAAAGTAATTGACTATATTTCGGATTTTGAGTTCAACCTAGATGGTCAAACTATAAGGACCGATCTGAACATCCTACCACTAGGATCTTACGATATGATTATTGGGATGGACTGGTTGGAACGACACAAAGCAATATTAAATTGCTATACAAAGATACTTAACTATAAAGACGATTCTGGCACCACCAGGATAGCCCAAGGTATACCAAAACCGGTATCAGTCAGACAAATCTCAGCAATGCAACTAAAGAAATGCATGAGAAAAGGATGCCAAGTTTATGCCATCCAAGTGACGAGTCTAGCAGAAAAGAAGGACAATCCAAAGTTGGAAGACTTTGTTGTCTTACATGATTTCAGAGACATGTTTGTGGATGAGATACCGGAATTACCCCCTAGAAGGGAAATAGACTTCTCCATAGATCTGTTACACGGTTCTGCCCCTATCTCAAAGGCGCCTTACCGGATGAGTCTACAAAAACTGACAGAATTAAAAATACAATTACAGGAATTGTTGGACAAAGAGTATATCAGACCAAGTGTCTCACCTTGGGGAGCACCAGTCCTCTTTGTGAAAAAGAAGGACGATACTCTGAGATTATGTATCGACTATAGACAATTGAACAAAATGACTATTAAGAATAAATACACCTTACCAAGGATAAAGGATCTGTTCGATCAAGTAGGGGGGGGCAAGATCTTTTCAAAATTGGACTTATGATCTGGTTATCATCATGTTCAGATAAACGACGAGGACATAAACAAAACAACATTTCGGACAAGATATGGACACTACAAGTTTGTAGTCGTACCTTTCTGACTCACTAACACCCCAGCCACGTTTATGTGCCTAATGAACAGTATTTTCAATAAGTACTTGGACAAGTTCATGGTAGTATTCATCGATGATATCCTAGTCTATTCAAAGACGGAGGAGGAACATGAGGAACACTTAAGAATAGTTCTGCAAATGTTAAGGAAGCACAAACTGTACGCCAATTTCGACAAGAGTGACTTCTATCAGAAAGAAATACAATATCTGGGACATGTAATTTCAGCAGAGGGCATTGTCATAGACCCAGAAAAGAAAAAATCCATTATGGAATGGTCGGTACCTAAATATGTAGCGAATATACGATCGTTCATGGGAATCACCAGATACTACCACAAGTTTATAGAAGGGTTTTCCAAGATAGCCTACCCTATTACATCATTACAAAAGAAAGGAACCAGGTTTAACTGGTCAGAGAAATGTCAAGACAACTTCAACAAACTAAAGGAATTATTGACAATGGCACCCATATTGAAAGTAGCAGACCTAGATAAAGACTTCATTGTATGTGTCGATGCAAGTAAAGAAGGGCTTGGTGGTGTCCTAACTCAGGAAGGACACGTTATTTGTTATGAGTCCCAGAAATTAAAATAACATGAACGAAATTACGTCACTCAAGACTTAGAATTGGCAGCAGTAATACACGCCTTAAAGATGTGGCGACATTACATAATGGGTAGAAGATTCCTATTATTAACGGACAATAGTGGGGTGAAATATTTGTTTAACCAACCAGATCTTAACGCAAGGCAAGCAAGGTGGTTAGCCTTCTTAAGAGAATTCAACTTCGAGGTTAGACATATCAAGGGAAAGGAAAACAAAGTGGCAGACGCTTTAAGTAGAAGAATCCATGGATTATTTGAGATGAATATTAGCAGGGCAGAAAGTGATCTGGAAGAAAGAATAAGGACGGTTGGTATTGATGACGAAAACTATACTAAAATAATGGAAGAATTATGAAACAATACCGCGAACTCAGATAAACCAGATCTAAGTATCGACGAGAAGGGACTGCTACGATTTAAAAACAGACTTGACATACCAGATTCAGCAGGGTTAAAAGTGACAATATTGGACGAAGTGCATAAGAAGACATATTCCAGCCACCTGGGGTACTAGAAAACAATAACAACACTTAGGAAACTATTTTATTGGCCTAATATGAAAGGCAAAATAGCGGAATACTTGGCTAAATGGCAAGATTGTCAGCAGGTTAAGGCCGAGCACCAGCATCCAGTGGGCCTCTTACAGCCATTACCAGTACCAGAATGGAAATGAGAGACTATATCACTTAACTTTATAACAGGTTTTCCTAAAACTCAGAAACAGAGTGACTCTATCATGGTTGTAATCGATAAACTCAGTAAGTATGCACACTTTATTCCAGTAAAGTCTACTTTTCAAGCTATAAACATTTCTGAAATATTCATGAAAGAAATATTTAGACTGCATGGTATTCCTAAAATAGTGATTTCAGATAGAGACATAAAATTCACCTCCGCCTTTTGGAAGGAATTGTTTGCAGGGCTCCATACGAACTTGAATTTCAATACAAGTTATCATCCAAAAATGGATGGACAGACCGAAAGGACAAACCAAATCTTAGAGGATATGCTTTGCATGTACGTAAGAACAAAACCAAACAAGTGGGAGGATTATATACACTTGGTAGAATTTGCGTATAACAATGGGTACCAAACTTCAACAAAGTTGAGCCCTTTCGAAGTATTGTACGGCAGGAAGTGTAAAACTCCAATTAGTTGGGACAACCTGGCTGACAGACTCATGGTTGGGCCAGAGATGCTCCAAGAAATGGAGAACATGGTAAGAAGGGTACAACAGAACTTGAAGGAAGCACAGGACAGACATAAGAGCTATGCAGATCTGAAAAGAAGACACTTAGAGTTTCAAGCAGGAGACCATGTATATTTGAAGGTCAAAGCCCGAAAAAGCTCATTGAAGCTAGGAAACTATGCCAAGCTGGCACGCAGATTTTGTGGGGCCTTCGAGATACTAGCTCGAATTGGACCCATAGCATATCAACTTGCATTGCTAGCAAATCTAAGAATTCATAATGTATTTCATGTTTCTTTATTGAAACTTGGTACAGGTGGAGCCTAAAGGCGAATTCCAGGTGGAACCCCTACGCATTCTGGACCGGAGAAAAATAGCGCTTCGGAACAGAGTCGTTGCTCAGGTAAAGGTGCAATGGAAGCACTTTAGTCCTGAGGAGGCCACTTGGGAATTGTAGTGAAATTTGCGAAAATATCATCCAAACTTGTTCCAAGAAGGGAACGAACACTGAGGACAATGTTTTTATTAAAGGGGGAAAGGATGTGACATCCCCCAAAATAAGATATTTGGAAATTTAATTTTCTGGGAAATTATTCCGTTTTTGGTAAATTCGAATTTGGAAAAATTTTGCCATTTATGTCAATTCCAAATTTTGAATTTGTTAATTGTAATAAATTATTATGACTGTTGGGCAGAATTCTGATTTGACCCAACTAACTATTTGACAATGACAATTGTTGAAAAATAGAATATTTTTATATTAATTGCAAGAAGACAAATGGAACAGCCATGTTGAAAGTAGTTGACCATCACTCCATGACTGGGGAACATGTTGGAACTACCCCTAAGCTGACTTTTACAAGTGGAAAATTAATGATTTGGCCATTGCCAACCCTTGAAAATCAGGGATTTAGGAAGCTGCAAAAATTCCAAGAAAGGGAAAAAGACCTAGGCAAGTTACAAATAAGCATATGTGAGGAGGCAGGACGTTGTTGAGTATGCTGGGGGAAAAGAGTTTAGTTGTGATTTTATTTTCTTTCACTTGTTGTTATGAACACTCGAAGGATGTGAGGTAAGGAGAACAAGTTACTGAATTTGAAGGACAGTGTTGTAGAGGGATTTCCAAGTTCGCCCTTATGGACTCATGGTCAGGCTAGGGGGTGAATCGGGCAAGTAATTGTGGCTGCTCAATTCTACGGTTGGGAGGAATGTGGTTGTTCCCTTTGTTTTCTCCACAAGATAGTTCAGATATGTTACTCTAAGCTCCATCTGTCTGAATGAATTGTTTGTTAGATATATTGTACATGTTATAGCTATACAGAAAAGAGTTCTGGTATCTGTTTTAATGATCGTATAACTGTTGTAAGTCATTTCATGTACCTAAATAATTCAGGATTCTACCTATGTTGGACGAATTGGTTGTTGTTTTAATGGGATCCTTAACGATGATATGCATGCAATAACCTAGACAATGGCTATTCGAAATTCAGTAAATAGACTATAGGATTTAATTGTAGATTTATTTTCTGGAAGTTATTTTTATTCCTTAAAAATATATATATAGAATCGAACACCTAACAATGAACTAATAGAGCATATGTGTGTGTGTGTGTGTGTGTGTGTGTGTGTGTGTTCCAAAAAATTTAAACAGAATCAAGTATGTGTATCAATGAACGAACAGAGCAAATACAAGTATATATATATATAGGTTTCAAAACCTTAAAACAGAGTCGATTAGGTATCAATGCTCGAACAGAGCTATATACGCATATATCTATGTTTCAAACTTTAGAAGAGTCAAACATGTGACAGTGCACGAACAAAACTATTACATGCATATATATGTTTCAAACTCTAAACAGAATCGAATAGGAATCAATGAACAAATAGAACCGAAATATGCATATATTCCATTCTGTAATTTAGTTCAAAAAGGAAAACAGAATTCATTTATATAGAACATACACAGTTATAACTACCAACAGATACACAGTATGCAACAGGGGTTCCGCGCAATGATATTTTAGAATCTGAAGTAAATTGGTTAAAACACAGTCAGGAATAAGATACACATATATATTTATAAACGTATGAGATAATTTTGAAGAGTTCAGAACTCCATTATGATAAATATTATGGTAAATATATACACAGATATATATATATATATATATATATATTAGCAAGGTATTAATGCTGAATCGGAAATGACCAGGTCTAATCAACTATTTTTAGTTGTGTTGAAAATAAAGGGTAAACAATTCTAACCCTGCCAAGCAATATCTGGACTTTTCATGAACTATAACAATAAAGGAATATAATACATTCTAGAAATTATGATAAATGAATAGCAATAAGTTCATGCGGGCAAGGGTAGTCCATGGGATTGTCAAACTCTTATGTGGATCCGTGAGTCAAGAGTAAGGAGGAAATCTTTACCAAAAACTCTGGAAAGGAAAACACAGAGTCATATTGTGCAGTAATAGAATCCCTTTACAAGTTAAAATCCAAAAAAAAAAAAAAAATCCCTTTCCTTTTTCACCATACCGAATGGATGTATGAACTATGTAAACATCTTTAGCCAAATACATTCAAATCAATAGTAACGATAAATCGATTTACAAGTTTGATTGATAATAGATAGGGAACGACTGGGATAAAAATACCCAACACTGTACTTTATTCGTTTGAAAAAAAAGTCATGTTTAATGACAGTTACACACAAAAGTCGGATCACGAGGCAACTGGAGGACCTCCTCATCCCAACCATTGAAGTCATAGATTAAAAACGATAGCAAACACCTCGAAAAATCCAGGAAGAAACCATGCCCAAGCACTGGGGAAAGCCTGGAAGGCCTACAAGGAACTCGAATACATTTTGCGCCGAAAGTGGGTGCTGAACATCTGAGATCCATAAGTGGACGAGAAGCCTGAAGAGGTATTGTTTAAACTATCATTAACCACAGATAAATTTAACGAAAATACTAACAGAAATTGCTAACAGACAGTAAAGAATACGTAAACTTACTTAACTTTTGTGTGATAGGCTGGCATAACTCTCTGTATTACTTGTTTCTTTTCCCAATTGGTTAGATGTCTGGCTAAGGGTGGAGAGCGGGTTAATTCGTTGATGGGTACCCTCGTATCAAAAAGGGCCCATCATTAGTATATTATATAAGTCATGAAACAAAAAATCTTACAAGCAGGAAGGGCATACACAACAAGCAATGATTCTATAATAGGAAAGGACAGAAATAGACAATAGCAGTAATCTTGTGCATTTCAATCATTTCAGTGAATTATTCCAACTATTTAACAAATTAGACAGGGCACAACGAGTATTCTACCTACTGTAAATAATATTGGAAACATTGCGAAAGTATAACATGACTGAATCTTTACAAATCCCTATAGAGGCCTTAAGCCTCGACTACCATCAAAGGATTTCGACATGGGACATAATCAGGGAGGCTAAGAAACCTCTTCCCAAAACCTAAACATGAAAATGAATGGGTACACCCTTTCTAATACATGGAAATAGAGGTGTGTACTGTAGAAACTAAACTGAGAAGTTATAAACCCTTCCTTCTGAAGCTAAATAGAAAACAACTGGGGATACCCCTTTCAAAGCCAGTGAATGAAGAAAGGAAACAGAGATCATTTCAAAGGAAACTTCTCCATCAGGGTTCAGGGTAACATCGGAAAACAATACAGAAGAAGTCGGGAGCATTATTTCTATAAAACAACTTACAAGTAATGCGTTTGGAGACAAATACTTACCAGGGGCAAGGTCCGCGCCAACTGTTACAACTTGGAGCGGCTACCATGGCAATACTCTGCGCCACCCTGGTTGTTTTATAGAACCGCCTCATAGAACTCAACAATGACTCAACAATGACATTTGAGAAACCACTTCAACCCTAATCGACATCCTGTCAACCGTGGAGTAAATGAGGAGGGCACGGAGGGCAGGTGGCCATGTGACAATGTCAGTGACAGTATGCCATATGGATTAAAGGGCCAGTAGTTTCACTGGAACTCGCAGACCACCTTTAATGAAAATTATGGAGTTATAACTGCTAGACAGAGAATCATACTACCCACTTAATGTGTATTATGAATAAGAGTAAATTCCCTTGTCTTTCCTCGGGTTTAGCATGAATCAATAGTCTAATCCTAGTGATGAAGTATCCATTCTACCTATGGAGGTAAGTAACTAATTCACAAACCAACTCTGGTCCTAAGGACATTAAGTTCGATCGCGACATAGTAATAAAACTCGTCTTGATGAATCATATGGTGGGTAAAAACAATTAAAGTCACCTGGGTTCAATTTTAATCAGAGATCCATGCACGCAAATGGTAGGAGTCATATGTTTTTATTTAGGAGTGTGACGCTTTGTTGTTTTCTATGTAATCCATTATATCATGGGGTAAAAGAATTTGAAACCAAGAGGGAACTCTTATGGTAAGTAGAACTTAGGAACTTCCCCTTTAGGGAATCCTTTTTACGAATAGAATTTTGAACCAATCCTATAATAAGTGTATACATTATGTTATGAAAAGGAAAACAACGAATAAAACAAAAAAAAAAAAATTGTGTGATAATTGAGGTATATTACATATGGTATCAAAGCGAAAGTTACAACACTGGGCCTGAACAGGACCACTGTAGTGCTTAGTATATATTTGTTTTAGATAAAAAACTAATAAATGGTGTGGTTACAAACAGAAAACTTTCTCTGTTTTGGTGAATAAGTATGGCAGCTCAAGACAATGCAGAAAACAGGATGGAAGAAAATCCATAGCAAAGACCTCCTGGAGATACAAGGCAGAATAGTGACGGAAGCTCACCCACAGAAGTGTTGGAAACAATGAGGAACTTGATTTTTGAGCTACAGATCTTTAAAGACGACATGAAAAATTGAAGAAGGCACAGCAAGAACAACAGGAGATAAATGAAGTCCTGTTGCGCAGTATAGTGACCAAGAAAAGCCCAAAAGACAATAATAACGATGAAGAAGTCAGCAAGAGAGCCTCCAAGAACTCAGGGCCAGAAACAGAAAAAGGAGACATTTCGTCTGAAGGAACACCTCCAGCTGAGGATGGAACTAAAACTGATAGAAAAAGAAAACATGTAGACCACCTTGAAGGGGAATTTTAAAAAAATTAAACCCATTATCTTTCATGGGAAATCTAGGATAGGAGAATATGCAGAGGCATGGTTGTTGGACATCTAAAAGTATTTCCAAATCTATAACTATTCCAGCAACATGAAGGTCAGGATGGCCATCTACAATCTGAAAGGGAAGGCCAGTATTTGGTGGCAAGATCTGAAATTGGCCAAGGGCCTAAAGGAGAAACAGTTGGAATGGTCTGACTTTAAGAAGTACTTCAAGAAACAATACCTTTCTGAAAATTATTATTAAAGGAAGACGAAGGAATTTTACGAGTTACGACTTGGACAGGTGACGATGGAGGACCTTATAAATAAATTTCTAGATCTGCTAAGGTTTGTACCATACATCCGGGAGGATAAAGTAAAAATTCAGCGATTTCTAAGCTGTCTACCACAGTCCTATAGGGAAAGAATTGAGTTTGACAACCCCAAATCCTTAAGTGAAGTATTCAGAAAAGCGTGAATGTGCTACGACCAGTATAAACAGTGGGCAGAGTTTCCCAAAGCCTGGAAGGATAAGAAACAAGATCAAATGAACAAGTGGAAGAAGGGTACCAGCCAACTCCTTATCGGAATACAACAAAGAGTTTTTCAAGAAATGATTTTCACTCCAATCCTCTGAATACTCAAGGCAGAGGAAAACCGGTAAACCTCGGAGCGAAAAGGTTTGGGGATAACTCCTGCAAGCCATTGAAGTGTTGGGAATGTGGAGACCCTCATCTCAGGAGGACCTGCCCACGTTTCAATTCAACAAACATAATTGTTGTTCATAACCTGCAAGAAGCCTCGACAGTAGGAGACATGGGTAGGAGCCTACATCAAATAAATGCAGTCGTTGATGGACGACAAGTTGACCACCAGTCCTCAGTGGTAGAAGTCGAAGGTAAAAACCAGGACACTCGAATTTCTATTTTAATTGACCCCGGAGAAACATTAAGTTATATTACTCCGAAGGTAGTAGAGTCAAATAAACTTAAGAGACTGAAGCACACAAAATCATGGCTTGTGCAACTAGCGACAGGTACAAAAAGGAAAGTAATTGACTATATTTTGTATTTTGAGTTTAGCCTAGATGGTCAAACTATAAGGACCGATCTGAACATCCTACCACTAGGATCTTACGATATGATTATTGGGATGGACTGGTTGGAACGACACAAATCAATATTAAATTGCTATACAAAGATGATTCTGACACCACCAAGATAGCCCAAGGTATACCAAAACTGGTATCAGTCAGACAAATCTCAGCAATGCAACTAAAGAAATGTGTGAGAAAAGGATGCCAAGTTTATGCCATCTAAGTGATGAGTCTAGCAGAAAAGAAGGACAAGCCAAAGTTGGAAGACTTTGTTGTCTTACGTGATTTCAGAGACATGTTTGTGGATGAGATACCAGAATTTCCCCCTAGAAGGGAAATAGACTTCTCCATAGATTTGTTACCCAGTTCTGCCCCTATCTCAAAGGCACCTTACCGGATGAGTCTACCAGAACTGACAGAATTAAAAATACAATTACAGGAATTGTTGGAGAAAGAGTATATCAGACCAAGTGTCTCACCTTGGGGAGCACTAGTCCTCTTTGTGAAAAAGAAGGATGATACTCTAAGATTATGTATCAACTATAGACAATTGAACAAAATGACTATTAAGAATAAATACCCCTTACCAAGGATAAATGATCTGTTCGATCAAGTAGGGGGGGGCATGATCTTTTCAAAATTGGACTTACGATCCGGTTATCATCAAGTTCGGATAAAACACAAGGACATAAACAAAACAACATTTCGGACAAGATATGGACACTACGAGTTTGTAGTTGTACCTTTCGGACTTACTAATGCCCCAACCACGTTTATGTTCCTAATGAAGAGTATTTTCAGTTAGTACTTGGACAAGTTCGTGGTAGTATTCATCGACGATATCCTGGTCTATTCAAAGACGGAGGAGGAACATGAGGAACACTTAAGAATAGTTCTGCAAATGTTAAGGAAGCACAAATTGTACGCCAATTTCGACAAGTGTGACTTCTATCAGAAAGAAATACAATATTTGGGACATGTAATTTTAGCAGAGGACATTATCGTAGACCCGGAAAAGACAAAAGCCATTATGGAATGGTCGGTACCTAAAGATGTAGAGGATATACGGTCGTTCATGGGAATCGTCGGATACTACCGCAGGTTTATAGAAGGGTTTTCCAAGATAGCCTACCCTATTACATCATTACAAAAGAAAGGAACCAGTTTTAACTGGTCAGAGAAATGTCAAGACAACTTCAACAAACTAAAGTAATTATTGACAATGACACCCGTATTGAAAGTAGCAGACCCAGATAAAGACTTCACCGTATGTGTCAATGCAAGTAAAGAAGGGCTTAGTGGTGTCCTAACTCAGGAAGGACACATTATTTGTTATGATTCCCGGAAATTAAAAGAACACGAATGAAATTACGTCACTCATGACTTAGAATTGGCAGCAGTAATACACGCCTTAAAGATGTGGCAACATTACATAATGGGCAGAAGATTCCTATTATTAATGGAACACAGCGGGGTGAAATATTTGTTTAACCAACCAGATCTTAACGCAAGGCAAGAAAGGTGGTTAGCCTTCTTAAGCGAATTTGACTTCGAGGTTAGACATATCAAGGGAAAGGAAAACAAACTCACAGACGCTTTAAGTAGAAGAATGCATGGATTATTTGAGATGAATATTAGCAGGGAAGAAAGTGATTTGGAAGAAAGAATAAGGACGACTAGTATTGATGATGAAAACTATACTAAAATAACGGAAGAACTATCAAACAATACCACCAACTCAGATAAACTAGATCTAAGTATCGACGAGAAGGGACTGGTACGATTTAAAAACAGACTTTACATACCAAATTCAGCAGGGTCAAAAGTGACAATATTGGACGAAGTGCATAAGAAGCTGTATTCCGGCCACCCAGGGTACTAGAAAACAATAAAAACACTTAGGAAACTATTTTATTGGCCTAATATGAAAGGAGAAACAGCGGAATATGTGGCTAAATGCCAAGATTGTCAGCAGGTTAAGGTCGAGCACCAGCATTCAGTCGGCCTCTTACAGCCATTACCAGTACCAGAATGGAAATGGGATACTATATCACTCGACTTTATAACAGGTTTGCCTAAAACTCAGAAACATAATGACTCTATCATGGTTGTAATCGATAAACTCAGTAATTCTGCACACTTTATTCCAGTAAAGTCTACTTTTAAAGCTATAAACATTGATGAAATATTCACGAAAGAAATCTTTAGACTGCATGGTATTCCTAAAATGGTGATTTCAGATAGAGACGTAAAATTCACCTCCGCCTTTTGGAAGGAATTGTTTGCAGGGCTCCATAAAAACTTGAATTTCAGTACAAGTTATCATCCACAAATGGATGGACAGACCGAAAGGACAAACCAAATCATAGAGGATATGCTCTGCATGTACGTAAGAACAAAACCAAACAAGTGGGAGGATTATATATACTTGGTAGAATTTTCATATAACAATCGGTACCAAACTTCAACAAAGTTGAGCCCTTTCGAAGTATTGTATGGAAGGAAGTGTACAACTCCAATTAGTTGGGACAACCTGACTGACAGACTCATGGTTGGGCCAGAGATGCTCCAAGAAATGGAGAACATGGTAAGAAGGGTACAACAGAACTTGAAGGAAGCACAAGACAGACAGAAGAGCTATGCAGATCTGAAAAGAAGACACTTAGAGTTTCAAGCGGGAGACCATGTATATTTGAAGGTCAAAGCCCGAAAAAGCTCATTGAAGCTAGGAAATTGTGCCAAGATGGCACACAGATTCTGTGGGCCCTTCGAGATACTAGCTCGAATTGGACCCATAGCATATCAACTTACATTGCCAGCAAATCTAAGAATTCATAATGTATTTCATGTTTCTTTATTGAAAAAGTATGTTCACGACCCTACTCATATGATTTATTGGAACTTTGTACAGGTGGATCCCGAAGGCAAATTCCAGGTGGAACCCCTACGCATTCTGGACCGGAGAAAAATATCGCTTCAGAACAGAGTCGTCGCTCAGGTAAAGTTGCAATGGAAGCACTTTAGTCCTGAGGAGGCCACTTGGGAATTGGAGGGAGATTTGCAGAAATCTCATCCAAACTTGTTCCAAGAAGGGAACGAACACTGAGGAAAGTGTTTTTATTGAAGGGGGAAAGGATGTGACATCCCCAAAAATAAGATATTTGGAAATTTAATTTTCTGGGAAATTATTTCGTTTTTGGTAAATTCGAATTTGGAAAAAAATTTCCATTTATGGCAATTCCGAATTTCGAATTTGTTAATTGTAATAAATTATTATGACTGTTGGGAAAAAAATTTATTTGACCCAACTAACTATTTGACAATGACACTTGTTGAAAAACAAAATATTTTTATATTAATTGCAAGAAGACAAATGGAAAAGACATGTTGAAAGTAGTTGACCATGACTCCATGAGTGGGGAACATGTTGGAACTACCCCTGGGCTGACTTTTACAAGTGGAAAATTAATGATTTGGCCATTGGCAGCCCCTGAAAATCAGGGATTTAGGAAGCTGCAAAAATTCCAAGGAAGGGAAAAAGACCTAGGCAAGTTACAAATAAGCATATGTGAGGAGGCAGGACGTTGCTGAGTATGTTGGGGGAAAAGAGTTTAGTTGTGATTTTCTTTTCTTTCACTTGTTGTTATGAACACTGGAAGGATGTGAGGCAAGGAGAAAAAGTGACTGAATTTGAAGGACAGTATTGTAGAGGGATTTACAAGTTCGCCCTTATGGACTCATGGTCATGCTAGGGGGTGAATCGGGAAAGTAATCGTGGTTGCTCGGTTCTACAATTGGGAGGAACGTGGTTGTTCCCTTTGTTTTCTCCACAAGATAGTTCAGATATGTTACTCTAAAATCCATCTATCTGAATGAATTGTTTGTTAGATATACTGTACATGTTATAGCTATACAGAAAAGAGTTATGGTATCTGTTTTAATGATCGTATAACTGTTGTAAGTCCTTTCCTGTACCTAAATAATTCAGGATTCTACCTCTATTGGACGAATTGGTTGTTGTTTTAATGGGATCCTTAACGATGATATGCATGCAATAACCTAGACAATGGCTATTCGAAATTCAGTAAATAGACTGTAGGATTTAATTGTAGATTTATTTTCTGGAAGTCATTTTTATTCCTTAAAAAAAATAGAGAATCGAACACCTAACAGTGAACGAACAGAGCGTATATATATATGTGTTCCAAAAACTTTAAACAG
>SNQJ01S0017775.1:236178-258015 GCA_010110895.2 Picea sitchensis | reverse complement strand
AGAGCTATATACGCATATATCTATGTTTCAAACTTTAGCAGAGTCGAACATGTGACAGTGCACAAATAGAACTATTACATGCATATATATGTTTCAAACTCTAAACAAAATCGAATAAGAATCAATGAACAAATAGAACCGAAATATGCATATATTCCATTCTATAATTTAGTTCAAAAAGGAAAACAGAATTCATTTATATAGAACATACACAGTTATAACTACCAACAGATACATAGCATGCAACAGGGGTTCCACGCCATGATATTTTTTAATCTAAAGTAAATTGGTTAAAACACAGTCAGGAATAAGATACACATATATATTTATAAATGTATGAGATAATTTTGAAAGGTTCAGAACTCCATTACGATAAATATTATGGTAAATATATACACAGATATATATATGATATATATACACAGATATATTACTATTTTTAGTTGTGTTGAAAATAAAGGGTAAACAATTCTAACCCTGCCAAGCAATATCTGGACTTTTCACGAACTATAATAGTAAAGGAATATAATCAATTCTAGAAATTATGATAACTGAATAGCAATAAGTTCATGCAGGAAAGGGTAGTCCACGGGATTGTCAAACTCTTATGTGGAGCCATGAGTCGAGAGTAAGGAGGAAATCTTTACCAAAAACTCTGGAAAGGAAAACACAGAGTCATATTATGTAGTAATAGAATCCCTTTACAAGTTAAAACCCAAAAAAAAAAAAAACCCTTTCCTTTTTCACCATACCGAAAGGATGTATGAACTGTGTAAACATCTTTAGCCAAATACATTCAAATCAATAATAACGATAAATCGATCTACAAGTTGGATTGAGAATAGATAGGGAACGATTGGGATAAAAATACCCAACACTGTACTTTATTCGTTTGAAAACAAAGTCTTGTTTAATGACAGTTACACACAGAAGTCGGATCACGAGGCAACTAGAGGATGTCCTCATCCCATCCATTGAAGGCATAGATTAAAAACAATAGAAAACCCCTCGAAAAATCTAGGAAGAAACCATGCCCATGCACTGGGGAAAGCCTGGAAGGCCTACAAGGAACTCGAATATCTTTTGCGCCGGAAGTGGGTGTTGAACATTCGAGATCCATAAGTGGATGAGAAGCCTGAAGAGGTATCGTTTAAACTATCAGTAACCACAGATAAATTTAACGAAAATACTAAAAGAAATTGCTAACAAACAGTGAAGAATATGTAAACTTACTTAACTTCTGTGCGATAGGCCAACATAACTCTTTGTATTACTTGTCACTTTTCCCAACTGGTTAGACGCCTGGCTGAGGGTGGAGAGCGGGTTAATTCGTTGATGGGTACCCTTGTATCAAAAAGGGCCCATCATTAGTATATTATATAAGTCCTGAAACGAAAAATCTTACAAGAAGGAAGGGCATACATAGCAAGCAATGATTATATAATAGGAAAGGACAGAAATAGATAGTAGCAGTAATCTTGTGCATTTCAAACATTTCAGTGAATTATTCCAACTATTTAAAAAATCAAACAAGGCACAATGAGTATTCTACCTACTGTAAATAATATTGGAAACATTGTGAAAGTATAACATGACTGAAGCTTTACAAAGCCCTATAGAGGCCTTAAGCCTCGACTACCATCAAAGGATTTCGACATGGGACATAATCAGGGAGGCTACAAAACCTCCTCCCAAAACCTAAACATGAAAACAAACGGGTACACCCTTTCTAATATGTGGAAACAGAGGTGTGTACTGTAGAAACTAAACTAAGAAGTTATAAAGCCTTCCTTCCGAAACTGAATAGAAAACAACTGAGGATACCCCTTTCAAATCCAGCGACCGAAGAAAGGAAACGGAGATCATTTCGAAGGAAACTTCTCCATCAGGGTTTAGGGTAACATTGGAAAACAATACAGAAGAAGTCGGGAGCATTATTTCTATAAAACAACTTACAAGTAATGTGTTTGGAGACAAATACTTACTAGGGGCAAGGGTCGCGCCAACTATTACAACTTGGAACGGCTACCATGGAAATACTTCCTACCACCTTGGTTGTTTTACAGAACCGCCTCATAGAACTCAACAATGACATTTGAGAAACCACTTCAACCCTAATCGACATCCTGTCAACCATGGAGTAAATGAGGAGGGCACGGAGGGCAAGTGGCCATGTGACAATGACAGTATGCCATATGGATTAAAGGGCCAGTAGTTTCACTGGAACTCGCAGGCCACCTTTAATGAAAATTACAGAGTTATAACTGCTAGACAGAGAATCATACTACCCACTTAATGCATATTATGAATAAGAGTAAACGCCCTTGTCTTTCCTTGGGTTTAGCATGAATCAATAGTCTGATCCTAGTGATGAAGTATCCATTCGACCTATGGAGGTAAGTAACTAATTCACAAACCAACTTTGGTCCTAAGGACATTAAGTTCGATCGCGACATAGTAATAAAACCCGTCTTGATGAATCATATGGTGGATAAAACCAATTAAAGTCGCCTGGGTTCAATTTTAATCAGAGATCCATGCACACAAATGGTAGGAGTCATATGTTTTTATTTACGAGATCATAGTAGGAGTGTGAGGATTTGTTGTTTTCCATGTAATCCATTATATCATGGGGTAAAAGAATTTGAAACCAAGAGGGAACTCTTATGGTAAGTAGAACTTAGGAACTTCCCCTTTAGGGAATCCTTTTTACGAATAGAATTTTGAACCAATCCTATAATAAGTGTATACATTCTGTTATGAAAAGGAAAACAGCGAATGAAACAAAAAAAAAAAATTGTGTGATAATTGAGGTATATTACATATGGTATCAGAGTGAAAATTACAACACTAGGTCTGAACAAGACCATTGTAGTCCTTAGTATATATTTTGTTTTAGATAAAAAAACTAATAAATGTTGTGGTTACAAACAAAAAACTTTCTTTGTTTTGGTGAATAAGTATGGCAGCTCAAGACAATGCAGAAAACAGGATGGAAGAAAATCCACAGCAAAGACCTCCTGGAGATACAAGGCAGAATAGTGACATAAGCTCACCCACAGAAGTGTTGGAAACAATGAGGAACTTGATTGTTGAGCTACAGATCTTTAAAGCCGACAATGAAAAATTGAAGAAGGCACAGCAAGAACAGTAGGAGATAAACGAAGTCCTACTGCGCAGTATACTGACCAAGAAAAGCCCAAAAGACAATAATAACGATGAAGAATTCAGCAAGAGAGCCTCCAAGAACTTAGGGCCAAAAACAGAAAAAGGAGACAGTTTTTCTGAAGGAACACCTCCAGTTGAGAATGGAACTAAAACTGACAGAAAAAGAAAACAAGTAGACCACCTTGAAGGGGAATTTAAAAAAAAATTAAACAGGTTATCTTTGATGGGAAATCTAGGACAGGAGAAGAAGCAGAGGCATGGTTGTTGGACATCAAAAAGTATTTCCAAATCTACAACTATTCCAACAACATGAAGGTCAGGATGGCCATCTACAATCTGAAAGGGAAGGCCAGTATTTGGTGGCAAGATCTGAAATTGGCCAAGGGCCTAAAGTAGAAATAGTTAGAATTATCTGACTTTAAGAAGTACTTCAAGAAACAATACCTTTCTGAAAATTATTATGAAAGGAAGACGAAGGAATTTTACGAGTTACGACTCGGACAGATGATGATGGAGGACCTTATAAATAAATTTCTGGATCTGCTAAGGTTCGTACCATGCATCCGGGAGGATAAATTAAAAATTAAGTGATTTCTAAGTTGTCTACCACAGTCCTACAAGGACAGAATTGAGTTTGTCGACCCCAAATCCTTAAGTGAAGTATTCAAAAAAGCATGAATGTGCTACGACCAGTATAAACAGCAGGCATAGTTTACCAAAGCCTCGAAGGATAAGAAACAAGATCGAATAAACCAGCGGAAGAAGGGTTACCAGCCAGCTCCTTATCGGAATACAACGAAGATTTTTCCGAGAAAGGATTTTCACTCCAATCCTCCGAATACTCAAGGCAGCAGAAAACCGGTAAACCTGGGAGCGAAAAGGTTTGGGGATAACTCCCGCGAGCCATTGAAGTGTTGGGAATGTGGAGAACCTCATCTCCGGAGGACCTGCCCATGTTTCAGTTCAACAAACAAAACTGTTGTTCATAACCTGCAAGAAGCCTCGATAGTGGGAGACATGGGCAGGAGCCTACATCGGATAAATGCAGTCGTCGACGGACGATAAGCTGACCACCAGTCCTCAGTGGTAGAAGTCGAAGGTAAAAACCAGGACACTCGAATTTCTGTTTTAATTGACCCCGGAACAACATTAAGTTATTTTAATCCGAAGGTAGTAGAGTCAAATAAACTTAAGAGACTGAAGCATGCAAAATCATTGATTGTGCAACTAGCAATAGGTACAAAAAGGAAAGTAATTGACTATATTTCAGATTTTGAGTTCAGCCTAGATGGTCAAACTATAAGGACCGATCTAAACATCCTACCACTAGGATCTTACAATATGATTATTGGGATGGACTAGTTGGAACGACACAAAGCAATATGAAATTTATATACAAAGATACTTAACTATAAAGACGATTCTGGCACCACCAGGACAGCCCAAGGTATACCAAAACCAGTATCAGTCAGACAAATCTTAGTAATGCAACTAAATAAATACGTGAGAAAAGGATGCCAAGTTTATGCCATCCAAGTGACAAAAAGGACAAGCCAAAGTTGGAAGACTTTGTTGTCTTACGTGATTTCAGAGACATGTTTGTGGATGAGATACCAGAATTACCCCCTAGAAGGGAAATAGACTTCTCCATAGATCTGTTACCCGGTTCTGCCCCTATCTCAAAGGCGCCTTACCGGATGAGTCTACCAAAACTGACAAAATTAAAAATACAATTACAGGAATTGTTGGACAAAGAGTATATCAGACCAAGTGTCTCACCTTGGGGAGCACCAGTCCTCTTTGTGAAAAAGAAGGACGATACTCTAAGATTATGTATCGACTATAGACAACTGAACAAAATGACTATTAAAAATAAATACCCCTTACCAAGGATAAATGATCTGTTCGATCAAGTAGGGGGGGCCAAGATCTTTTCAAAATTAGACTTACAATCTGGTTATCATCAAGTTCGGATAAAATACGAGGACATAATCAAAACATCATTTCAGACAATATATGGACACTATGAGTTTTTATTCATACCTTTCGGACTCACTAACGCCCCAGCCACGTTTATGTGCCTAATGAACAGTATTTTCAGTAAGTACTTGGACAAGTTCATGGTAGTATTCATTGAAAATATCATGGTCTATTCAAAGACGGAGGAGGAACATGAGGAACACTTAAGAATAGTTCTGCAAATGTTAAGGAAGCACAAATTGTACGCCAATTTCCACAAGTGTGACTTCTATCAGAAAGAAATACAATATCTGGGACATCTAATTTCAGCAGAGGGTATTGTCGTAGACCCAGAAAAGATAAAATCCATTATGGAATGGTTTGTACCTAAAGATGTAGTGGATATACGGTCATTCATGGGAATCACTGGATACTACCGCAGGTTTATAGAAGGGTTTTCCAAGATAGCCTACCCTATTACATAATTACAAAAGAAAGGAACCAGGTTTAACTGGTCAAATAAATGTCAAGACAACTTCAACAAACTAAAGGAATTATTGACAACGGCACCCATATTGAAAGTAGCAGACCCAGATAAAGACTTCATCGTATGTGTCGATGCAAGTAAAGAAGGGCTTGGTGGTGTCCTAACTTAGGAAGGACATGTTATTTGTTATGAGTCCCGTAAATTAAAATAACACGAACAAAATTACGTCACTCGTGACTTAGAATTGGCAACAGTAATACACGCCTTAAAGATGTGGCGACATTAAATAATGGGCAGAAGATTCATATTATTAATGGACAACAGCGGGGTGAAATATTTGTTTAACCAACCAGATCTTAACGCAAGGCAGGAAAGGTGGTTATCCTTCTTAAGTGAATTTGACTTCGAGGTTAGACATATCAAGGGCAAGGAAAACAAAGTAGCAAATGCTTTAAGTAGAACAATCCATGGATTATCTGAGATGAATATTAGCAGGGCAAAAAGTGATATGGAAGAAAGAATAAGGACGGTTGGTATTGATGACGAAAACTATACTAAAATAATGGAAGAATTATCAAACAATACCGCGAACTCAGATAAACCAGATCTAAGTATCGACGAGAAGGGACTGCTACGATTTAAAAACAGACTTTACATACCAGATTCAGCAGGGTTAAAAGTGACAATATTGGACGAAGTGCATAAGAAGCCGTATTTCGGCCACCCAGGGTACCAGAAAACAATAACAGCACTTAGGAAACTATTTTATTGGCCTAATATGAAAGGCGAAATAGCGGAATACTTGGCTAAATGCCAAGATTTTCAGCAGGTTAAGGTCGAGCACCAGCATCCAGCCGGCCTCTTACAACCATTACCAGTACCGTAATGGAAATGGGAGACTATATCACTCGACTTTATAACAGGTTTGCCTAAAAATCAGAAACAGAATGACTCTATCATGATTGTAATTGATAAACTCAGTAAGTCTGCACACTTTATTCTAGTAAAGTCTACTTTTAAAGCTATAAACATTGCTGAAATATTCATGAAAGAAATATTTAGACTACATGGTATTCCTAAAACGGTGATTTTAGATAGAGAAGTAAAATTCACCTACGTCTTTTGGAAGGAATTGTTTGCAGGGCTCCATACCAACGTGAATTTCAGTACAAGTTGTCATCCACAAGCGAATGGACAGACCGAAAGGATAAACCAAATCATAGAGGATATGCTCCGCATGTACGTAAGAACAAAACCAAACAAGTGGGAGGATTATATACACTTGGTGGAATTTGCGTATAACAATGGGTACCAAACTTCAACAAAGTTGAGCCCTTTCGAAGTATTGTATGGCAGGAAGTGTAAAACACCAATTAGTTGGGACTACCCGGCTGACAGACTCATGGTTGGGCCAGAGATGCTCCAAGAAATGGAGAACATGGTAAGAAGGGTACAACAGAACTTGAAGGAAGCACGGGACAGACAAAAGAGCTATGTAGATCTGAAAAGAAGACACTTAGAGTTTCAAGCGGGAGACCATGTATATTTGAAGGTCAAAGCCCGAAAAAGATCATTGAAGCTAGGAAACTGTTACAAGATGGCACCCAGATTCTGTGGGCCCTTCGAGATACTAGCTCGAATTGGACCCGTAGCATATCAACTTGCATTGCCAGCAAATCTAAGAATTCATAATGTATTTCATGTTTCTTTATTGAAAAAGTATATTCACGACCCTACTCATATGATTGATTGGAACTTGGTATAGGTGGAGCCCGAAGGCGAATTCCAGGTGGAAACCCTATGCATTCTAGACCGGAGAAAAATAGTGCTTCGGAACAGAGTCGTCACTAAGGTAAAGGTGCAATGGAAGCACTTTAGTCTTGAGGAGGCCACCTGGGAATTGGAGGGAGATTTGCAAAAATCTCATCCAAACTTGTTCCAAGAAGGGAACGAACATTGAGGACAGTGTTTTTATTGAAGGGGTAAAGGATGTGACATCCCCCAAAATAAGATATTTGGAAATTTAATTTTTTGGGAAATTATTTCGTTTTGGAAAAAATTTGCCATTTATGGCAATTCCGAATTTGTTAATTGTAATAAATTATTATGACTGTTGGGCATTCGAATTTGGAAAAACTTTTCTATTTATGGAAATTCCAAATTTTGAATTTGTTAATTGTAATAAATTATTATGACTGTTGGGCAGAATTCTTATTTGACCCAACTAACTATTTGACAATGACACTTGTTGAAAATTAGAATATTTTTATATTAATTGCAGGAAGACAAATGGAACAGCCATGTTGAAAGTAGTTGACCATGACTCCATGACTGGGGAACATGTTGGAACTACCCCTGGGCTGACTTTTACAAGTGGCAAATTAATGATTTGGCCATTGGCATCCCCTGAAAATCAGGGATTTAGGAAGCTGCGAAAATTCCAAGGAAGGGAAAAACACCTAGGCAAGTTACAAATAAGCATATGTGAGTAGGCAGGACGTTGTTGAGTATGCTGGGGAAAAAGAGTTTAGTTGTGATTTTCTTGTCTTTCACTTCTTGTTATGAACACTGGAAGGGTGTGAGGCAAGGAGAAAAAGTGACTAAATTTGAAGGACAATGTTGTAGAGGGATTTCCAAGTTCGCCCTTATGGACTCATCGTCAGGCTACGGGGTGAATCGGGCAAGTAATCGTGGCTTCTTGGTTCTATGGTTGGGAGGAACATGGATGTTCCCTTTGTTTTCTCTGCAAGATAGTTCATATATGTTACTCTAAACTCCATCTGTCTGAATGAATTATTTGTTAGATATATTGTACATGTTATAGCTATACAAAAAAGAGTTCTGGTATCTATTTTAATGATCGTATAACTGTTGTAAGTCCTTTTCTGTACCTAAATAATTCAGGATTCTACCTCTGTTGGATGAATTGGTTGTTGTTTTAATGGGATCCTTAACGATGATATGCATGCAATAACATAGACAATGGCTATTCGAAATTCAGTAAATAGACTGTAGGATTTAATTGTAGATTTATTTTATGGAAGTCATTTTTATTCCTTAAAAAATATATATATAGAATCGAACACCTAACAGTGAATGAATATATATATATATATATATTCCAAAAACTTTAAAAAGAATCAAGTATGTGTATCAATGAACGAACAGAGCGAATACATGTATATATATAGGTTTCAAAAACTTAAAATAGGGTCGATTAGGTATCAATGCACGGACAAAGCTATATACGCATATATCTATGTTTCAAACTTTAGCAGAGTCAAACATGTGACAGTGCACGAACAGAACTATTACATGCATATATATGTTTCAAACTCTAAACAGAATCGAATAGGAATCAATGAACAAATAGAACCGAAATATGCATATATTCCATTCTATAATTTAGTTCAAAAAGGAAAACAGAATTCATTTATATAGAACATACGCAGTTATAACTACCAACAAATACACAGTATGCAACAGGGGTTTCGCGCAATGATATTTTTGAATCTGAAGTAAATTGGTTAAAACACAATCAGGAATAAGATACACATATATATTTATAAACGTATGGGATAATTCTGAAGGGTTCAGAACTCCATTACGATAAATATTATGGTAAATATATACACAGATAGATATATGGATATATATATAGATTAGCAAGGTATTAATGCTGAATCGGAAATGACCAGGTCTAATCAACTATGTTTAGTTGTGTTGAAAATAAAGGGTAAACAATTCTGGACTTTTCACAAACTATAACAGTAAAGGAATATAATCCATTCTAGAAATTATGATAACTGAATAGTAATAAGTTCATGTGGGAAAGGGTAGTCCACAGGACTGTCAAACTCTTATGTGGAGCTGTGAGTCAAGAGTAAGGAGGAAATCTTTACCAAAAACTCCGGAAAGGAAAACACAGAGTCATATTATGCAATAATAGAATCCCTTTACAAGTTAAAACCCAAAAAAAAAACAAATCCCTTTCCTTTTTCACCATACCGAACGGATGTACGAACTATGTAAACATCTTTAGCCAAATACATTCAAATCAATAGTAACGATAAATCGATTTACAATTTGGATTGAGAATAGATAGGGAACGATTGGGATAAAAATACCCAACACTGTACTTTATTTGTTTGAAAACAAAGTCATGTTTAATGACAGTTACACACAGAAGTCGGATCATGAGGCAACTGGAGGACCTCCTCATCCCAACCATTGAAGGCATAGATTAAAAACGATAGCAAGCACCCCAAAAAATCCAGGAAGAAACCATGCCCAGGCACTGTGGAAAGCCTAGAAGGCCTACAAGGAACTCGAATACCTTTTGCGTCGGAAGTGGGTGCTGAACATCCGATATCCATAAGTGGACGAGAAGCCTGAAGAGGTATCGTTTAAACTATCAGTAACCACAAATAAATTTAACGAAAATACTAACAGAAATTGCTAACAGACAATAAAGAATACATAAACTTACTTAACTTTTGTGCGATAGGCCGGCATAACTCTCTGTATTACTTGTCGCTTTTCCCAACTGGTTAGACGCCTGACTGAGGGTGGAGAGCGGGTTAATTCGTTGATGGGTACCCTCGTATCAAAAAGGGCCCATCATTAGTATATTATATAAGTCCTGAAATGAAAAATATTACAAGCAGGAAGGGCATACACAACAAGCAATGATTCTATAATAGGAAAGGACAGAAATAGGTAGTAGCAGTAATCTTATGCATTTCAAACATTTCAGCGAATTATTCCAACTATTTAACAAATCAGACAGGGCACAATGAGTATTGTACCTACTGTAAATAATATTGGAAACATTGCAAAAGTATAATATAACTAAAGCTTTACAAAGCCCTATAGAGGCCTTAAGCCTCGACTACCATCAAAGGATTTCGACATGGGACATAATCAGGGAGGCTACAAAACCTCCTCCCAAAACCTAAACATGAAAACGAACGGGTACACCCTTTCTAATACACGAAAACAGAGGTGTGTATTGTAGAAACTAAACTGAGAAGTTATAAACCCTTCCTTCCGAAACTGAATAGAAAACAACTGAGGATACCCCTTTCAAATCCAGTGAACGAAGAAAGGAAACATAGATCATTTCGAAGGAAACTTCTCCATCAGGGTTTAGGGTAACATCGTAAAACAATACAGAAGAATTCGGGAGCATTATTTCTATAAAACAACTTACAAGTAATGCATTTGGAGACAAATACTTACCAGGGGCAAGGGTCGTGCCAACTGTTACAACTCAGAGCGGCTACCATGGCAATACTTCGTGCCACCCTGGTTGTTTTACAGAACCGCCTCATAGAACTCAACAATGACTCAACAATGACATTTGAGAAACCACTTAATCCCTAATCGACATCCTGTCAACCATGGAGTAAATGAGGAGGGCACGGAGGGCAGGTGGCCATGTGACAGTGTCAGCGATAGTATGCCATATGGATTAAAGGGCCAGTAGTTTCACTGAAACTTGCAGGCCACCTTTAATGAAAATTACGGAGTTATAACTGCTAGACAGAGAATCATACTACCCACTTAATGCGTATTATGAATAAGAGTAAATGCCCTTGTCTTTCCTCGGGTTTAGCACGAATCAATAGTCTAATCCTAGTGATGAAGTATCCATTCGACCTATTGAGGTAAGTAACTAATTCACAAACCAACTCTAGTCCTAGGGACATTAAGTTCGATCGCAACATAGTAATAAAACCCGTCTTGATGAATCATATAGTGGATAAAACCAATTAAAGTCATCTGGGTTCAATTTTAATTAGAGATCCATGCACGCAAATGGTAGGAGTTGTATGTTTTTATTTAGGAGATCATAGTAGGAGTGTGAGGCTTTGCTTTTTTCCATGTAATCCCTTATATCATGGGGTAAAAGAATTTGAAACCAAGAGGGAACTCTTATGGTAAGTAGAACTTAGGAACTTCCCCTTTAGGGAATACTTTTTACGAATAGAATTTTGAACCAATCCTATAATAAGTGTATACATTCTGTTATGAAAAGCAAAATGGCGAATAAAACAAAAAAAAATTGTGTGATAATTGAGAAATATTACATATGGATTCGCGAAAAGTAATTGAAATATTAATAAGTAATAATTTAAATATAAAATATAGTTTTCAACCTTGTACAAATGTTTTATATAATTTTAAAATTTTATTTATTTATTATGAATGTCTCATATTATTAAAATGAATGTTTATTTATAATTAACATTATTAATCCATAGTGAAGGCCAGGAGACTATAGCAATGAGTTAGTGCATTGAATATGTATTAGTTTGTTAGTTGACCAAAACATTTCCCTTGTTTTCCAAAGTTTAACATTGTTCTGTTGATTTTTTGTATTTTTTAAAAGAATTAAATCACTTTTTGTGTTGTGATTGGTCCTTGAATTAGACCTCTTATTGTAGATGTGACGACGAGAATTTAAGAGGCAAATTAATGATGTATGTTTAGCGGATGGTTGAAATGCGTGCATGTATCACTCTCAAAGTTCCAAAACCATCTTGGTTTTAGAATCCCGCCACTATATCACTTGGTTATTGGAAACATTTAAAGTCGTTGACCAGACGATTTGTTTTTGTTTTATTGTTGGTTTTTCATATATATATATATATATATATATAATCCACTTTTGATTCTTCATAAATTTTGATGGGATTTTTGTGTACTGCATTACATGATTTTGTCTGAAAGCATTTATGAATTACAACGAGTTTTAATTAAATTCTTTTGTTTTAATTAATTATGGTGGGTGAATTTAGATTTGAGAGTCAATTTTCTAAGAGCCTAGTTTTATTCTTCGAAATTTATTGCAACAACATGACTGTAACATTGAATGGAACAATTATGTAGCTGATATATGGCAATTCTATATCTAACATCATCATTTTTTCATTTTATTATCATATAATCTATTATAACTCACAAAGACGAGGTTCTTCCCAACTTCCAAGTGTTGTGACTTGCGACTTGCAATACTTTTAATTTTGGGTTTCTACAAATGCATGTCAAAAGGTAAGAAATCATGTGCATTGCATATTATTGTTTTCATCTTGAGATGTTTTGTTAAAATGAATAGTTTGAATTGCTTGTTTATTTGTAGTAAGTAAGATGAGGATTATAAAACCTCAAAATCCTTAGATGGAAATGCATTTAACTTATACCCATAATTTGGATTATATAGGTGTTTAAATTGGGCAATAAATTTTTTTTTTTTTTTAACACTAACAAATTTACCTATGACTTATGTTTGCAAAGTGTTTTCAATACTTGTTGAACATGATGAAGGTGTTCATCTAGTATCTTGCTTTTAACCAATGGTTTGTCATATTAATTTATGTATTTCATAGACACATGCAACTAGTTTCTCTGCTTGTTGTTTGATAATGTGTATCTCATGCATAATGCAACTACTCTGTTTTATTGAAGTTTGTTGTGGTATTGGTGAAATGCTTGATCAAACCACTTCTCTTTCTTATGCTCTATTACTTGATCAAATTGTAGAATGGAATACTTTCTTTAGTGTATCATGTATTCCAAATAGAATTAGAACCTTCTTATTATTTTTCTTTTTCATGAGTAAGTTAAATCAATCAAGGGCTATTTCAGAAACTATACGGATAAGAAAGAATCAAAGTGAACTATGTCCCCGTTGAAGGCGAAGAAACTATAGCAACCTTGTCAAATGGATATTAACTACAAAAAACAAAGCATCGACTAAATCATAGATAATGACATGGAGTATCAATTGTACCACCCATCCTACCATTTTTCAGATTAAACTTTGTAGCTTATATTTCAAAGTTTTGTGATGGCTACTCGATTTCAACTTCTAGACCATATCGAATGAAAAATGTAAATGGTTTAATTGTAAAATTAAATATTTATATTTATATAGAAAGTGAGGGGTACTATGTTGTAGAATACATTTCAAAACTTCTAAATTTTAGGTATATAAAACAGATTTTAACTTAGTAAAGGATATATGTAAAATGGTTTCATTCCTACCTCTCCAAACCCCATATTTGGTCATTTTTTTCATATTTCGCATTCATTCTATACTTGGTCATTTTCAAGGTTGTGTCGAAGAATCATCTCTTGTGCAGAGAAATCTACACTCCTTACTTCCCACACATCCTAAACTCCACACACTTTACACTCATTTCTACACATCTTAACCTCCACACACTTTACACTCATTTCCACACATCCTAACCTCCACACAACTCTACCTCCTCACAACCTTACCTCCACACAACTTATTTCTCCACATTTTATTATATTTTTACTAAGTTTTACTCTACATTGAACACTTAGTTTATTTTACGTGTTTTTACTAAGTTTTATGTGTGGAGCTTCCACCACTAACTCTCCAAACTTAGACATTTTTTTCATATTTCACATTCATTCTATACTTAGTCATTTTCAAGGTTGTGCAAAAGGATCATGTCTTGTGCGGAAAACTCTACAGTCCTTACTTCTCGTACATCCTAATCTCTGCACACTTTACACTCCTTCTCACACATTCTAACCTCCGCACAACTCATTTCTCCACATTTTTTATATTTTTATTATTTTTTACTCCACATTAAACACTTAGTTGTATTAATCTTCGCACAACTCATTCTCCACATTTTATTATATTTTTACTAAGTTTTCCTTGACATTGAAAACTTAGTTGTGGTAAAAATATTGCATGTATCAGATTAAACAATTTTCCAACATGTTGAGGTTTTTAATTTGTTTTTCAACAAATTTTGTAGTTGGTAAATTGTTACCTAAGTTTTTCATTATGAATATCTCTATAATGGAAGACAAAATCTAAGTGTTTTGAAGATCCTTAACTCCCTCTAGGTTGGATGACAATTTGGACTATTAATTTCACTTATCATTTGGATTTTAGAGAGTATAAAATATTATTGGAAAATGAGGTTTGAATGTGTATAATTATGCCCAGGGGTGTACTTTACTCTCTATTTTGGCTAGAATATATGCAATTTTTTATTTTGTAAAATTATGGAGCCTTGAGATTGCTTTGATCATTATTTAAGGGCATGAATAGGACCACCTTCTCATGTTCAATTTCTCCAAACCTCTCACATTTCTCGGCCTCCTTCTGATTTTATCAAAGGAAATATATCTTCCAATCTCCCTCATTGTTATCTATTTGTACACATAGATGTGAGTGTTAGAATGTGCTTTTTTTACCATCGATAATACCACTATTGTCACCCAACCATAGGCCGAAGCCACCCTTCGAGCACCTTGACCTTGACAGAGAGAATAATCCTGGTAGAAATCCAATAGTCAAGCAAGGCTAATGCACCAAGAAAGAAGTAACTAAATCTTATCAGAGAGTCCAACCCAAAATATAGAAGCAATAGGCTTCATAAATGGAGGCAACACCTTCCCCGGAACTTGCACACAAGTGACTCTCTGTAATTCTAAGAGCTATGTGTAAAATGAGAATTGACGCCCTGTATTTATACTGGCTCTGGCAAGCTACCTGGGTCGACTTCTCATTCTGGGTACTAATAAATTCATATTAATTATCTCTCTCAGCGTACATCTATTCTAGGGTTACATTCACTTATTTTCTTGCTTTTGGAATATTATAATCTCGTCAAAGGATCACAATGGAGATTGGTACCTCCCAAAGCTACCATAATATCAACACTCCCTCCTAGCTAGGGAGGTATAACTGATAATGGTCTTGAGCAAAAAAAAACCATTCAACTGGTAGCATCATGAGCACCGTCATTATTATCTAACTGGATAATCTCCATGACAACTGGCACAATGTCAACTGACAAAACACAACTTTGTTTATCCATAGTAGAACACAACTACTCAATTTGTGATGCACAGTAACAAACAGTGGAACATATCCACCACAGTAGTATATCTCTACTTTCTGGAGACATGGAGTCTCCAACATATCAACTGATATCAACCTGCACAGAAACAATGTTATGATATAAATTGAGTCATCTGGTCCATTCTTCCACTCACATCTATGAGATCTGGAAGAGCATCTGCTCTCAGAGTAGAAAATCAATGATGGGCTATCTGGACTATTCTTCTCAAACAAGGAAGAACAATTGTCCCAATTTCTGAGCTTGGACCATTCCCTATCCTGGGCCATTCCTCTGGCACTAAACAAAGTGAAACCTGGAGCAAATGAGTTTGCCTTAGAGAATTTGTGTCCTTGATTGTTGAACCTAGACCATTCGCCTATCTGGGCCATTCCTCCGGCACTAAAAAAAGTGAAACCTAGAGAGAATGAATCTTCCCTAGGGAATGACTGTTCGGAACATTTCCAAAGGAAATGACTGTCCTGCACCAACCTCCAAAATGGACCATTCTTAGAAACTTCTCACAACTGTGAGCTTCGAAAGAATGATTGTCCGGCGAGGCGGACCAGTCTTCTTGAGTAACCCTCAAGAAGAGAGAATGTCCTAGACCATTCCCCATGTTAACCACAATGCGAAATCGTTGTCTATGGTACATCAACAATCCATAAAACCATTTTCATTACGAAAATGATTGTTCGATCTGGACCATTTTCCGAACTGGAAAATGCATGTCCATCAGAAATCTTAACCACTTTCTGAACTGGAAAGAAATTGCCCAAGCTTGACCATTTTTCTAACTTGAAAATGACTGTCCTCAATTCAATGATATGTCAGTTCTCCCTCCCAACCTGGAGAGTCATTTCTTCCCTTTCAGATAAGGGATTTATTTCCACGATCCCCAATTTGTCTCAGAAATATGAAAACTTTATTCTAGACATAAGCTTTGTCAGGATATTTGTTGTCTGCTCATCTGTGGGGATATACTGGAGATTTACTTCTCCTTCCTGGACTTTATCTCGAATAAAGTAGTATTTGATCTCAATGTGTTTCGAGCGTTCATGAAACACACGGTGTTCTGATAGCCTTATACAACTCTGATTGTCACAGTGTATTATGGTCGAATATGGAACATAATCAAACAAATCAGAAATCAACTTTCTCAGCCATATTGCTTATGTACATGCCTCACATGCTGTGATATATTATGCTTATGTTGTGTTGAGTGTGACAGACTTATGTTTCCTATTGCCCCAAGATATCATAGTGGAGCCCAAGCTGAAACACATCCCTGAAGTACTCTTTATGTCTTATGCACTTCCTGCCCAATATGAATCTATGAATCCATGAAGTTGTATATCGTTGGATGATGTATATCTTAAACCGTAGTTTAGTGTTCCACGAATATACCTTAGAACATTCTTTGCAGCTATCCAATGCTCATGTATAGGTTCCACCTGGAACTAGCTTAGTGTGTTCACGACAAAGCAAATATCTGGTCGAGTATTTATCAAATACATCAATGACCTAGTCAATTGTCGATATAGTGATGGATCTACTGGATCAGAATATGAATCTCTTATTTTTCTTATATCTATGGTCATAGGAGTGTCCATGGATTTGCAATCCATCATTCCAAACTTCTGAAGAATCTTTTTTTCATACTTTCCTTGTCCAAGGAATACTTCACCACGCTTCTCCCATACTTCCAGTCCCAAGTAATAATGCATGAGACCAAGATCTTTCATATCAAACTCAAAAGATAGTTCCTTTTTGCACTGAATGATGAGAGACTCTTCACCTATTAGGAATAGATCGTCGACATATAGTAGTAGAATCACAGGTGCATTGTTCACAACTTTTTAGTAAATATTTGGATCTGCATTACTTTTGGATAAACCAAGTCTCATTAGATAGTTGTCTATTCTGGCATACCAATCTCTTGGAGCTTGCTTGATTCCATATAATGCTTTCTTTAGTATGCAAACATGAGTGTCTCTGGAATATACTTTGAACCCTTGAGGTTGTTCAATATATACTTCTTCTTCGATTTCTCCATTGAGGAAAGTTGCCATTACATTCATCTTATGTAAACTCCATCCCATGGAAGCGGCAAGAGACATGATATCTCTAATGGAAGTGTATGTGGCAACCATAGCAAATGTTTCATCATAGTATTATCCCTCCTTATAGGAGAACCCTCTAGCTATGAACCTTGATTTATATTTATCCATGCTTTTGTCTGCTATATGTTTGATCTTCTATACCCATTTTGAGGTTACTACTGATTTCTCTTTAGGTCTAGGCACAATTTCCCATACATCATTTTTCATGATGGATTGGTGTTCTTCCGTCATAGCTTCTTTCCATTGTTTCTTCTAAACTGCCTCTTCAAATGTGGTAGGTTCTTCATCTATAATCTTTTTCATACATGCTTCATAGCTGGAGAATCTTTTGGGCTTCTTACTTTTTCTGAAGGTCCCATCTGGGGACTTGAGTCTTTATGTTTCTTGTAAGGTAGCTTCAAGACAAGCTGGTCATTTCTTGGTCTTAGGTATAGTGTCTAAATCAATGGTTTCACATGGTTGCATCGGATGGTCAATTTGTTCCTTTTCATCATTCTGGTTTTCTGGAAAACATGTGCTTTCTTCAATAGGCTATTATACTCTTCTTCTTCTATAGTTTCTTCTATGGATTTCTTGAAAGCCATGTTTTTATTGAAGGTCATGTCTCTGCTGACTTCAATCTTATGTTGTTCCAGGATATAGATTCTATAGGCTTTCGATGATTCACTATATCCCATGAATATGCCCTTCTTTCCTGAGGGTTCTAATGTATTCCTTTTGTCCTTGGGAATGTGAGAGTAAATAGGACATCCAAAGATTCTTAGGTTTTTCACATTAGGTTTCTTACCTGAGAAGGATTCTTTTGGAGTCATGTCCTTCAATATGGGGTGAGGACTTCTGTTTTGAACATATATTGTTTTCATGGTTGCTTCTCCCCATAAGAACATAGATAAACCTTGATCGTTTAGTAGTGCCTTGATAGTATCTTCAATAGATTTGTTCTTCCTCTCTTCTACACCATTTTGTTGAGGATTATGAGGAACTATCAGCTCCCTCCTAATCCCTGTCGATTTGCAAAAGGAAACGAATTCCTTTGATGTGTATTCTCCTCCATTATCTATTCTCAAGGTCTTGATTTTCTTGTTTGTGAGGTTCTCTATTTATTCTTTGAATTCTTGAAACATTTTGAATACTTCGTCCTTTGTTTTCAGGAGATATAACCAAGTCTTTCTTGAGTAATCATCTATGAAGATTACGTAGTAAAGAGAACCTCCTAGAGATTTGATTGGCATTGGACCGTAAACATATGAGTGTATTAGATCTAGAATCTCCTTAGATCTATTGTTGTTGCTTGGGAATGGTTTCTTGATATTATTTCCAAGAGCACATCCTTTGCAAATTCCTTCATGTGTAGACTACAATTATGGTATTCCTTCAACCATATTTTTGAGAAAAGATAATGCTTGATAGTTAATATGAGCATACCTTATGTGCCAAAGTTCATTGGGATTGACTTCATCATGTATAAGATCTTCTTCATTTTGTTCTAGTAGTCTATATAGGTTTCCTTCACAGGTTCCAATAACCCTAGCATTCTCTATGTTGGAGTCTTTATGCCAAGATAATACTTTTTCATCTACGAAAGATATTTTGTTTCCTTTGTCTTCTAGGCAAGATATGGATACAAGATTCTTTTGTAAACTTGGTATATATAAGACATTGCTCAAATGAACATTGTTACCTATTTTCAACTTGACGGAGGCTTGTCCAAATCCCTCGACTGGGTAAGTACTTTTGTCTCCAAGCTCTACGTTGTACGATGTCTTCTTATCATTTAGATTTGAGAGTCTGGCTTGATCTCCCGTCATATGCCTAGAATATCCACTAGCAATTATCCACATGTCATCTTCAATCATTCATGTGAGTGATAAGTAGTGTAGATGACTAGCATTTTCACTCATGTCTTCGGTTGACTGGTGACTGGTCATGCCTTGATCCAAAACTTCAATTTTGACGTTTCTTCCTTTTGAGAGTGTCAAGAGGTGTGCTAGACTAAGGCACACTTTAATACCTTCTTCTTGAGCGAGATGTTCCATCACAAGGTGTTGGATCATGGTTTTAGGGTTTCTGCAACTGCTCCTGCTAATAACCCTAGCAACAATGTCTTGGAAGCTGCTCTTGCTAGTAAACCCTAGCGAAAGTTCTTCAACGAGATTAGTATCCTAATGGCTATGCTTCCTTCCAGTGGTTAGACTGAATGAAGGAGGTGTGGGCCCATAACCTGTTAGAATGTGCTCATTTTACCATAGACAATATCACTATCGTCACCCAACCATAGGCCGAAGCCACCCTCTGAGCACCTTGACCTTGACAGAGAGAAGAATCCTGGTAGCGATCCAATAGCCAAGAAAGGCTAATGCACCAAGCAAGAATTAACTAAAGTTGATCAGAGAGTCCAACCCAAAAGATAGAAGCAATAGGCTTCAAAACTGGCGGCAACACCTTCCCCAGAACTTGGGCACAAGACTACCAGACTGCAGTGCGCACAAGTGACTCTCTGTAATTCTGAGAGCTATGTGTAAAATGAGAACTAGTGCCCTGTATTTATACTGGATCTGGCATGCTACCTGGGCTGACTTCTCATTATGGGTACTAATTAATTCATGTTAATTATCTCTCTCATCCGACATCTCTTCTAGGGTTACATTAATTTCTTTTCTTGCTTCTAGAATATTCTAATCTCGTCAAAGGATCACAATGGAGATTGATACCTCCCGAAGCTACCATAATATCAATAGTGAGCATTGCTACCCTCTTTACATACTGTCATTTACATATTATTCTCGTCCATATCTTTGTCTCGTTTGAGATTAGCTATGGAAAACGAAGAGAAGAATGTTGAAAATGTATTCCCATGTATGATGTTTCTTCCATCATTCAAGGATTTAAACACACACTCACTACGTTGTGTCAATGTATCATATTCACATATATGTTTTCACAGGTCTTGAACATGTACGCATAGTATTTACCACCTTACCAAACTCATTACCTCCACTTCTGAAACAATAATGGAGGATGTTTGTGTTCGCAGGGGCCAAGCATTGATACATCAAAATGAGAATTGTTATATGTTGTTGATTGATTTGTACCAATTCTACTTAATTACTATTGAAATCTTACTCTTAGAAAATTTACACACCAAGAACCTTCTTATGTAGTTGTAAATAAATGAGATCTCCAAGACTTAAATTCCCACTCGTCGGACTGTAGTTCCCTAGGGTCTGTAGTTCCCTAGGGTGTATTGTAGTCAGGGAAATTAAATAAGTCTCCTCACAGCAGTTTGTTTCCTGGGCTTTAGGAGAAACCTAGCTCGGGCAAGTCGCAACAAGAGGAGAATGGTTGTGTAGGTAGTTGTAAATCAAAGGTCCATTTATGATCAATAATAAACCTAAATGTAAGGTGGAAGTGATGCAGTTCCCCCACCTCAGCAGTGTCTGCTGACCTCCTGGTCTATGGATCTTCTTAATCTTTGAGTTGGAGCAACTCTTTGATTCCCTATTGGAATCTTCAAGAAATGTCCACAAGTCCTTTTCACAAAATTTCGTCGTGCAAAGAAGAACCAGACGCAAGCTTCTCTCACACGACCACTAGCTATGACTACGAGCCTTACCCAAAAGGCATTTTGTGATTTCACGTGTCGGGTCTTTGCATGTGAATCACCCTGATTCTCCCAACCTCTGAAACCCCAACAGGAGTTTAGCGTGTACTAGCTCCTCCCCTATATTCCTTCAATGTGACCACAGGTGGTGACCACGCGCTTTAATGAAAGGTGCCTCACAATTTCGCATTTCAAGACTCTGGGGGTCTCCCTACCTCCGTTCTCCCGATAGCTGAAATCGTGATAGAACTAGATTAACGTCCAAGATTCTTCCTTTTATCAACAACTGTGATAAAGTTGTGATTTCGCGTTTCGCGACTTTGGGGGTCTCCTTACTTCCATTCTCTCGATAGCTGAAACCGCGATGGCACTAAATCAACGGTCCAAATATTCTCTTCGATCAACGACTGTGATCATGTTGGGATTTAATGTTTCATGACTTTGGGGGTCTCCCTACCTCCGTTTTCCTGATAGCTAAAACTGCGATGGAGCTAGACCAACGGTCCAAATATTCTCCTTTGATCAACGACTGTGATCAAGTCAAGATTTCACGTTTCACGACTTTTCCTCTTATGGAGTCCCTTCGACACTTAGTCAATTTCC
>SNQJ01S0017775.1:215613-229257 GCA_010110895.2 Picea sitchensis | reverse complement strand
AGAGAGAGTTATTGGGCAGTGTGTTATTCAATAGATTATAATATGATAGGTTTCCCCTTATCCTCAATATAGTGTAATTGAAACACCTTAGTCTCCATACCCCATACTTAGTCATTTTTCCATATTCTGCATTCATTCTACACTTAGTCATTTTCAAGGTTGTGTGGAAGAATCATTTCTTGTGCGAAGAACTCTACACTCTTTAATTCTTTCACATCCTAACCTCTGCACACTTTACACTCCTTCCCCTACATCCTAACCTCCACACAACCATACATTTGCACAACTCATACCTCCGCACAACTCATTTCTCCACATTTTATTATATTTTTACTATTTTTTACTCTACATTGAACACTTAGATTATTTTACTTGTTTTTACTAAGTTTTATGTGTATTTTACTTGTTTTTTCTAAGTTTTATGAAATCCATAGAGGGGTAGGGCATGTATACCTTTGTAGACTTTAGCAGACAAATCCTTGTGCGAAAGAGGTCCCTTGTCCCACGAACAAAGGGGTTTCATACACCAATTTGGTGTCTGGCTTAACTTTGACCTTAAAATTAGATTATTATTAGTAGTAGTAGTATTATATTCTTCATGCTTCATTTCTTCTCTCTAAATTAAATAAATGTTAATGTAAGGAAAAACTATGTTATTATTGGGGGAAAAGGAAAAATTGTATTATTTTAAAGTGGTCCTAGTTCAAGTAGTAAGAGGAAGGTTATCATTTCTTTATGCATTTAATTTTTAAATTATGATGTATTCAGTGCATTCAAAAAGGGAAATTCCAAAAAATTCTTTGAAATATATTACCTATAAAAAAAAAACTACATTAAAAAATCAAATTAATACATCACTACTTCGTAAACATTAAATTAAATAAATATTAATGTAAAAATGCATATATTAAAAGAATTTGTACAGACTTTTGAAATAAAGTAACTAATAAAACTTTGAAAATGGTAATTGTTATATTAATTAAACATTATTTTAAAAAGTTTCATTTATATTTACATATATAAGCATGGGAACGCTGAGAGCTCTGACTGTTGTGAACTGCGCCCGCGTGACTAATCTAGGGCTACCCCTCACTGCCATGGAGGCGTTGGGATCCTCCCAGGTACCTCCCCCTCCACCTACTCCAACAGTCGAGGACGCCTTCAATCGGATGTTGGCCTCTCTACCGAAAAAGAAGACAACTGAACCCCCTAGGTTCGTGAAAAAGCTGGATGATATTACAGAAATATCTCTCCCCTCAGAGAAACTAATCCAAGTCACCTTGTCACTGGTAGATCATTCCCTTGTGGGATAGTTCACTGGCCTTTGGCCCTCACCAAAAGCAACGGAGAACTGGTTGGTCAAAAACTGGAAGCCTTTGATCAAGAATAGTGTAACCTCTTACTTCTTGGGGAGAGGTTTCTTTCTGTTCGAATTCACCGCAAAAGAGGATAAAGATCTGATATTTCGAAACGGGCCCTATTTCATGGGCCCTCAGGGCTTGTATCTCAACAAGTGGACGTTGGACGTCAATCCAGAAGTGGACATCCCTACGGCTGTTCCAGTATGGGTTAGGTTGTTGAACCTCCCAGTTCATTGTTGGAATTGGGACTCTTTGCAACACATAGGTAACGCCCTGGGAAAATTTTTTAACTAGGCAAACAATAAGGATCAATATGATTATGCCTGAATTTGTGTCGAGGTTGACCTAGAGGTGGGACTCCCGGAGGCAATAAAAATCAAAGTCGGCAGTTGGAATCATGTGCAAAAATTAGATTACGAGCAACTCCCTTTCAAGTGGGGAAAATGCCATGTCTACGGACACTTTGCCAAGGGTTTCCCGAGTAATGGCGAGAAATATAAAGAGGAGGAAGGTTGGAATCAGGTCAAGTGAACAAAAAATTCCCACAAAACCCCCAAATCCGGGGCTCCAAAAGACAAAGGCCCTCAGTCGGCTTCTGATCAGCATGGCCTTTCCCTGAATGGTCAAGAAAACACATTTGGGCCCTTAAGCTCAGCTCCAAAGGAAACCCATGAGGTTAAGAAACAAAAAACACCATCACCTAACAAAGGGGCACCCATAGGTCTGAGGACAGGGGAAAGTGCTTCAGAGAGCCTCAAGGAAAAACAAGCAGCAGTCGAAGAGGAGGAACAAGACTCAAAGGAAGCAGAAGAGGAAGGAGAAATAGGGGACACACAAACTTCAGCCAGAAGATCGACAAGAGGCTAAAAGTATGCCCGAGATAAGAGAGAGAAGCAAACCTACAAAGATAAGCTTCGGGGTAGCCAACAAACCCTTGAGAAAATTCTGGCAAAAACCCCAAAGATGGAAAGGAATCAGGCTCAGGGATCCAAGAGATCTCAACACACTCAAAAAAGTAAGTGATGAAGGTTGTCTCCTGGAATTGCAGGGGTATGGGGAGCAAAGTGAAAGAAGAAGCTGTGAGAAGTATCATAAGGATAGAAACCCCTGACATCCTATTAATCCAAGAGACAAAAATGGAGGGAAAATATTTCCTCCAAGTTAGTAAGAAATTTTGGAAGAAAGGTGGAGGATTGGTCGTCTCTGCTCGAGGAGCCTCGGGTGGGTTGGGCTCTCTTTGGAACAACAGTAAGTACTCGTTGATCACTCAAATTCTAAATGACCATTGGCTATACTTGAAACTCCAGCTTATGGACACAAAGGAGGTCATCGACCTCTTCAACGTATACGCTTCAGTCAACGCAGGGGAAAAAAGGCCTGTTGGGACTCCATCAGGAATCTGGCTGATACGGAGAATGTGGAAAACGTCATCATCGTCGATGATATTAATCTCACTTTGCTTTTGTTAGAGAAGCATGGAGGCAGCATTATCAGGAGTCCAGCAAGGGAATGGGTGGAGGACCTCATTTAAGAGTGGGATCTGCTCGACATCAAGCCCTCCAATGGTAAGTACACTTGATCAAATAAAAGAATCAGACATGGTCATATTGCAGCAAGACTTGACAGGTTTCTTGTTCAAAGTTCTTTCCTTCTTTTAGGTCTAGAGGCTAGTATGCATATTCTCTCTTGCATCATTTCAGATCATAAACCAATCAAACTCGAATTCCTGGCCCAACAAAACCTAGGCCCTATACCTTTCAGATTTAGCCCTTTATGGGTCAAGGAACCAGATTTCATGAAGAAGGTAAAGGAAAGTTGGAGGGAGCCTGTCAAGGGATCTCCCTTCTACATCTGGGAGGAAAAACTCAGAAGATTGAAAGTAGTCCTAAAAAGCTGGGCCAAAACCCTCCCTAATCCAACTTCTGAAAGAAAACAAGCCCAAGCCAGCCTGGAGCTCCATCAACTACAGAGAGAAAGCATAGAAATCACAAAAGAAATTCTGGACAGGGAGGCAGAATTACAGCAAAAGTACCACAAGGCATGCTTGTCGAAGGAAGAATATTGGAGACAGAAATCCTGCAGCATTTGGCTGAAAATGGGAGATAGGAATACCTCCTTCTTCCACAAACAATCCCAAGCGAGAAGAAATTTTAGCTCCATCTAAGAAATCAAAGAAGATGCCACTATTCACAAGGACTTCATTAGCATCAAAAGGGCAGCATCCTCCCATTTTAAAAACCTTTATAGTGAAGAAGGGGAGAGGGCCCAGAACTCCAAGTTCCTTGATGTGGTACCTTCAAAGATCACCAATAGAATGAATCAGATCCTCGAAGCTAAGGTAACTAAAGAAGAAATTAAGGCTGCCCTCTTTTCCATGGAGCCCGATAAAACCCCTGGACCAAATGGGTTTACTGCCAGATTCCTCCAAAATTGTTGGCAGATAGTAGAAAAGGATCTGCATAAACTAGTCCTGAAATCCCAAGCTTGTCAGAAAATTGGGGGCAACACTAATTCTGCCTTTCTTTCCCTCATCCCTAAGGAAAAGGGAGCTAATGCCTTCAACGGATTTTTCCCTATATCTCTTTATAATATCGATTACAAGATGATAACAAAGGTGATATCCAACAGATTGAAAAGTTTCCTCCCTTCTATTATCCCTGAGAACCAAGGGGGATTTTTTCATGGAAGACAGATCGGGGACAACTTCATCCTAGTACAAGAGGTGATAAACTCAAGTCTACTTCGAAAAGAAAAGGGCATGGTAGTCAAACTTGATCCTGCAAATGCCTTTGATCGTGTCAGATAGAGTTTTCTCTTTGATGTTTTTCACAAGTTTGAATTCGGGATTAACTTCATCAATTGGATTCAGGCTTGTATCTCTGAGCCTTGGATTGCCCCTTTGGTGAATGGGCGAGTAACAGATTTCTTCAAAGCCTCAAGAGGGATCCTTCAGGGGTGCCCCCTTTCCCCCCTCCTCTTGGTTCTCCAAGCTTCTGTTCTTAGCTTTTACTTGGAGAATAAACAACTAAACCAAGAGATAATGGGCCTGAACATTTCAAGAGGAGTCAAAAATATTAATCATGCATTGTTCACCAATGATTCTTTGTTGTTGGGTGCAGCCAATTTGCTTTTGGCCTCTCGCTTCAAAGGAGTGTTGGATGATTACTGTGATGCAACGATAAGTATTCTAAATAAAGGGAAATGACATATCTATTGTTGGAATGTTCCTATCGGCACCCTCAATGCCATTTCCAGATGCTTGGGTTTTGCGGCCTCTTCCAATTGGTCTTCTTTCAAGTACCTGGGCCTTCCAATATTCCAAAAGGTTGCCTTTGGCAGAGACTGACTCCCTCTTTTAGAAAATTTCAAGCTCAAGATTCAGGCCTGGGGCTTCTCCTAGCTCAACCATGCAAGTAAAACAGTGCTTATTAAGGTTGTTCTCAGTAGCCTCCCAATCTTTTAGTTCCTGTCTGTATCCTCAAGAAAATAGAGGATTACATTTGTAAGTTTTTCTGGAAAGGCGGTAAATAAAATGAAAAGAGAATCCCCTTGGTAAGCTGGGACAAAGTCACCAAGCCCCTGTTGGAAAATGGATTGAATTTTAAAGACCTCGGCATTCAAAATGTGGCAATGGGAGCTAAGAAAATATGGAGAAATATCGCTCCAAAGTCGGGCTGGGTGCAAATTGTTCTGTGGAAAAAATATTTCAGGGGCCAAAGGAAATGATGTCTTGACATCCCCCTTCCAAAAACTGGATCGCATCTCCTAAAGCTCTGTGTCAAAGCCACACCTTTGATAAACCTCCATGTGTATTAGATTTTGGGTAATGGCAAGCTTATTAACATCTAGGAAGACAACATTATGAACACTCCCCCTCTCGCTGAAATCAGCTCGTTGCACGCGGTTCGGGATTGGATGGTCAGTGTTGGCTTCATCACGTTGTGGGATATCTCTTGTTGGGAAGAATGCAACTGGATTGGTTAGAAGAAGCTCCAGGTGCCTTTGGGGCTGAAGCAAGATTGTGATATGTTTTTTACTCACCTGAAGGGCATGGCCCCGATTCATGCTAGGAGACAAGATAAACGCAGATGGGGAACTCAATCGGGTAGCTACACAGTGGCGCTTGGCTATGAAAAACTTTTGGAACATCCTCACATCCCTCCTAACCCTGTGACTTGGAAGGGGCTTTGGGGCCATAAGACAATTCCTAAAATCGACTTTTTTTGCTGGCTCATGTGCCACAACAGAATCCTGACAGGAGATCGATTGAAGAAAAGAGTCCTCCAAGGGCCTTCCCGATGCACAATGCGTCTTGAAAATGAAGCTAATCTCTGTCACTTAATGTTGGAATGTAACTTTTCTCAAGAAATCTGGAACGAGGCTCTGGGCCCCTGGAGAAACACTTTTATCTGTCCCACCTCCATCGTTGATTTGTTTGCTAACTAACTGAGAAACTACCCAGGGGTACTTCCAAAAAATGAAAGCTTCAAGGTGGCCTAGCTCTCCTTGCCAAATATCATTTGTTGGTAAATCTGGCTTGAAAGGAACAAGAGAATTCAAGTGCAGGAAGCGAAGCTTCTCTCAATCAAGATCAAAAACCAATTGAAAGAAAGCCTGGGTGATCAACTTGAGGAAACCAATTTAATTCAGCAGGATATTGAATTGGGAGAAAGGTTGGGCCTCCAGTTCGCACAAGCCGCAAGACAAAGCAAGCCAATCAAAGAATGGAAAATTAGACTCAAGGAAAAAGACTTTTCAGCCTAGTTGAATAACCATTCTAAACATACTCTTCTCTTCAACAGGGCAGCCAAAGGCAATCTCGGGAAAGCCGGTGCAGGTGGTGTCATTAAGAATTCAGGAGGAAGAATCGAACGTAGCTTCGCCTAGGCTTGGGCCACAATACCAACATCCAAGCAGAAGCACTAGCTCTGTTCCAAGGCCTCAAGCAAGTTAAAGAACTAGGCATCAAAGAGGTTAATGTAATTGGTGAATCCTAGTCCATTATAAAATTTATAGTAGACAATTATGCTCCCAAAGACATCATATTAGAAAGACTGGCGACAAGAATCAAATCCCTGACTAAATCCTTTCAGAGTATAAATTTCTTCCATGTGTTGAGGGAGAATAACAAGGACGTTGACGCAGAAGCCAACAAAGCAGCTCTTCTTTCAGCTGACACCCTTCTAAGAGACAGGGACGAAGATTGGGATCCCATTCCTTAAGAGCTTTATGTACTCTCATGTTTTTCCGCATTTTACTAAACCAGTTTGTCTGTATACACAAGTTAGGGAAAATAATGGAGATTGAGTCATTGGCTATTTGTAGAAACCTCTGGTTTATGAGTTTTTGGGACTTTGAGATCCTTGTTGTAAAGGAAAGTTGGGCTTATCCTCACATCTTGTAACCTGTCTAAAGGCATTTATTCCAGGAACTTAATACAATCCCATACTCGTTCCTGTAAAAAAAAAAGCATATATAAGCATGGGAAATAATAATATTAAATTTTGTAATAAAGATTGTAAGTTTGTTTTTAATTTTATAATACCCTTTTCATGTTCAATCTATTATAGGTAATAGACGTTAATCATCATCATCAATAATGTAAAATTTAGTAATACATTGGTATTATAATTACAATTAATATTTTCATTTTTAATAATTGATTAATAATGAATTAATATTATTATTATTATTATTATTATTTCTTGGTATAGAGGTGGCAGGTGCGGGGGGATCATTTGTGATCCCGAAGGAAATGTAGAGAATTTTTATGCTTGGGGCCTAGGAAACATCTTTCACAATATTCTTGAAGCATATGCTCTATGGGCAGTGTTGACTTGGTGGTAAACACCTCCTTTGGGACTCGTGACATGGTTTAACAACCTCTTGTGGATCTGTTAACTTTGGTGATTATATCGGAAACTAATAGGTCGGCCTTAAAAGTGAACACAAAAACACTATAAATACATGATAGATGTGTGCATTTGAAGAGCATCCAAGCAAGTAGATGAAGTCCAAGGAGCACAAAAGAATACAAAAAGGTGTCGAAAGGGAAGCAAGAAGAACCAACGAAGGAAGAATATGGAATTGTAATGTATGTTCGAGACAAAGGAAGCCAATGGTACATTGATAGTGAATGTTCAAAACATATGACAGGGGATTAGAACAAATTTATCACCCTAGAGGAAGAAAAATAAAACAGTGTTACATTTGGGGATATCTTCTACAAGGATATTTGGAAAGGGTACCATTAGTCTTGATAATGGAAAGACTAAAACACGGAATGTCTTGTATGTTGAAGGGTTAAAACACAATGTTTTAATTGTCATTCGAATGTATGATCAAGGTCACAACCTCACATTTCATTCTAAAGGATGTGAGATAAGGAAAGCATGTTCAGGAAGATTACTGGCAAATGCAAATAGAACCTTGAGAAATGTATACATTCTCGATGAGGTCCAAGGAGAAAAATGTTGTATGGGGGTGATATCCCTCTCATGTTGTTAGTAAAGGAAAACTGTAATCTACCGAGGAGACATTTTTTAGTTGATGATGTCAAGGGGAGAAGTTGCGGACAAAGAAAAGTGCAGATAGGGGGAGTATTACATTATGACTAAGGTTTGTCATCAATGACAAAGGGGAGATTGTTGGAAATATTTGGGGAGAAGTTGCAGACAAAGGAAGAATTGCAGATAGGGGGAGTATTACATTATGACTAAGGTTTGTCATCAATGACAAAGGGGGAGATTGTTGGAAATATTTTTTTTATTGATTTCAAAGACATGGGGAGACTACAGATGTCCAAGATAAATATTGCAATATGGATATTGTTGGAAATGTTTCTTTTGGACTTTTGATGCTCAGTTTGTTTACCCTATCTTTTAAGAAATGTTTACTCTAAATACCTAGCTCAAATGAGAGCATAAGATTTATGGTTGGAATACTTATTTTGATACCTTTCCAATGGTATATGGCACTCCCTTTGACTCCTTAGGAATGAGGAGATATGATTTTTTCTACCAGACAACCCAGCCAAAAAATTCAGGTCGGCCCAGATAGTCTTTACAGGTCGACCTTTTGGTTTAACGAATAACGTGGGTCAACGGAAAGGTATTATTCTCATCGGGGATTTGGGAATTTCCAATCTCACCATCCTAGAGGATTCGATGATGGTGATAAGAGAAATGACCAAAAGGAATTTCACTGGAAGATATATCATCATAGGCATTATGACTCACTCACTTCCTCTTCTATCTGAATTTGAGGAATACACCATACGCCACATCAAATGAATCCATAATCCCTAAACTGACTAGAGGGAAAAAGAAGGATAAGAACTAGTGGAAGGCATAGAAAACATTAATGGGTGTATAAGTTCCCTCCCTCTTCCATAACTCCTCATGGAGACTGACTTGAAAGGTTTACATAAGTAGCACGGTGTTGGAATCATTGTTCCCATGTTTAATAAATCATTGCATTCAATCAAGGGTGAGTCATCTGGTTGAATTAATTTAAATATATGTGAAGACAAGTGCATTCACATGGTATTTCTCTCTGGTATGTGTTAAATTATGAATCTCAATGCAATGGTTTCAGCCTCTTTTTATGACAGTAGGGTTCAGTATCTTGCCATCTTATTTATTCTGAGTCTTGTGGGCCCTTCCAAGAATGGAGATTGGACAATTTGAGAGGTTTCAGTTCTCATTTAGAGACCCTAATCCAGATTTATAAATGGAACAAAATGAAATACATATGTATAGCAAAGAAACACACAGAGATACCACAAAACTCAAATTCTATTAATAAAGAGAACCTGTTGAAACTGTAAAAATGCAGATTGAAACAAACTTGCTCGAATGGTGGAAGCTTATCTCTGATAAGAGATGTGACGGCTACGCTCATTCGCAAAACGATGAGTACAATGAGGCTCCCAAGGCATTTTAAAAATAAAACATAAATGAGAAAACCCTAAACATCCAAAACCCTAACCCCAAGAGATGAAACACCAAAAAGTTTGTGGGCCCCGATGGGGGTAGTTGATATGTCAACTTCCCGAGGGTGTAAATTTTGCATATGATCTTCATTTGGGGAACTTGATACACAGTTGGAAAGGTATATTCGAGGAGTAAATATTTCGTTCAACCTATCATTTTCCTCTAATTACGTGCTAGGCATTGCCCAGCCCAAAAAACATCGTTTAGGACCTCAAAATGGCCCCAGAAGTTTGGGACCCAAAAAACTGTAAAAAAAAACTATCAAAATGGAAATTGTTCTTTGAGCTAGTGGAAGAGGTAGATGGCCATTGATATCCACCTAGATCAGTCCTCCCCCCTTAGGCATAAATGGTATCCATTTCATTGATCACCCCCATCATATGGGGGGGCAGTGCAACATCAATGGGACCCAATGGTTGAAATCCCAACCCCACCTGAAAGAGACTATGGTCAGTTGAGCTATGAAGGGATCTGTTGTAGTTGTGTTGAACATAGGGGAGACTCTCATCCCATGTGCAAGGATGTTTGGAGTTGTACTTCCGTAAGATATGCACGATCATTATGTTTACGACCTCTTTCTATTCATTAGTTTAGGGATGGAAGGTGGCAGATTTGGTGAGCTTGGTGTTCGACAATGACCAGAGGATGGACCAGAATGTTCTTAAGATCCTGTTGTCCTGATATGATATGATGGTCTATGGTATCCCTAAGTGTACCCACACTCGTTTGAAGAAGAGCTTGGTAGTGGAATTCATTATGATATTCTTCTTGTAGGATATTAGGATGGTCATCTTAGAAAACCGATCAAGCACCACAAAAACACAATCATTTATCTACTTGGTGGAAGGAAGTCCCAAGATGTATTCCATTGAGCTAGATTCCCATGTCCTGTCAGGAGTAGGAAGAGGGGAGTACAAGCCTTGATTCTTAGTGGTTGGTTTGGGAATGATGCAGGTATTCCAGGACCTGATATACTTGTTGATGTCCTGGCACAATTTTTACCAATAGAAATGTTTTTGCCGTACTGCCATGATATTTTCCATGCCAAAATGTCTTTCCATCCTACTATAGTGAGCTTACCAAATCATCTTTACACGCTTGCTTGAAGGAACACAGAGGTGGTCCAAATGGCATAATAGTCTATCCTAGAGATGAAAGTCAGTGACAGTCATGCCTATGCCCAACATCTGGTAAGTGGTAGTGAAGTCAGGATCGCTCTTGTATATTTGGGGCCACTCGAATGCCCCATGTCCATAGGAGTGGAGCATTGTGGTTAAGGATGGAACTAGAAGTTGAGGTAGTCAGTGACACGATTGGTGATCCCTGTACTATATTTGAGGTTGATATGGAACAGTTGCAAGTATGTGGACCACTTTTGATGGTGGTTGTTCTCCAATTTTCCTTGTGTCTGCATGAATTGTAGAGGATTGTGATCAATGTGTATGATTTTCCCTTCTTGAGAATGTAGTGTTTCCATTTCCGCCAGGCTTGTACAATGGCATACATTTATTTTTCATAGGTGGGGTACTTACAGATGACATCTGATAGTGTCTCACTATGATATGCCATTGTATTACTATGTTGAGTGAGAACTATGCCCATGACATAGTTAGAGGCATTGGTCTCAATCTCAAAATATTGTTGCATATCAGGTAAGAAGAGTACGGGAGCTAAGCACAGGATATTTTTCAGATCATTGAATTCTTGTTGTTGGGACTTCCCCCACATGAACTTTGCATTGCCACCACCCTTGGTCACTTGGTTGAGGGCCCACACAATATGGGAGAATACCAGCACGAACCTACGATAGAAGTTGGAAAGTCATAAGAAAATTTGAAGCTTGGTTAGTGTGGTCGGGGTTGTCCAGTCATCAATGACTTGGATCTTGGTTGAATCCACATGCACACCATGCTCATCACAAATGTAGCCTAAGTATTGGACCTTGTTCAGGTCAAAGGAGCATTTTTCCAAGTTAGCATATAGCTTGTGTTATCATAGAGTGTGAAGGACATGTTGAATATTCCACAAGTGTTATGCCCAATTATTGTTGAAGATGAGGATATCATCCAGATATACCACCACAAAATAATTGGTGAAAGGTCGCAATATATCGTCCATGAATCTCATGAAATTTGTTAGAGAATTTGTCAAACCAAAGGGCACGACTAGCCATTCAAAAATACCTTCTTTGGACTTGAAATCAGTCTTCCATACATTAGTTTGTTCTATTGGGACCTGGTGGTACCCACACTTCATGTCAATCTTACTTAAAAAATTGGCTCCCTTGAGTCGATCAATAAGGTCACCAATTCGAGGAATTGGGTACAGGTTCCTGATGTTGGAGTTACTTCACACAAACCTAGGATTTATTTTTCCTAAGTTTTTTCCTTGTTTATTAGTCATAATTAGTCATTATCTAGTCTCCTATATTTTAGGGGAGAATATTCCACCTAGAGAATATTCTCTTTCAATTCACACTTTAGTTTAACTAGTTGAGTTGAGTTTAGATGCTACATTAGTTTTGTCACCATGCAACATTGGGATCATCACCAGCTAATGCGCACTTGCCTTGGGATCATCACTAGACTGGTGCATTACCCTTGATTCTCTGATTTACCTCCTCACTACTCTTTGTTCAATCAGTTAACTGAAGACAAGTTGACTAGTTAACTCAACTAGGTGGCAATTCACTCTCGTAACTTCCTCAGAGACTAGACTACATGGCAGTTCACTCCCGTAACTGTTGGTGTGTGTCCATATCACTCTAGACCACCACTATGGCGTATTGGTTCTCCTCCAGTGCACACTCATTGAGTTATACAGAGTATATCATGTGCAAATTATTCATTATTCATAACGGTTAATGAGAATTATTTCATTCATTCTCTCCTTCTTCTTATTTCTCAATTTCTCTCTGCAAATGTATGTAGTATTTTCTAGATAGATCTATTATGTACAGGTTCAACACATTTACATGGTATCAGATTCGATGGATTGCTAAGTAAAACCTACACCAAAAAAATTTCCAAGTACAAAAGATTGAAGACAGCGGAAAGATGGATTTCCAAAAAGAATTCATTCTTACACCTAACAACTATTTTGCATGGAAGGAGAAAATAGCCATACATATCTGAACCAGAGGGTTGTACAGGTTAACCTTGAATACAGATACAGAACCGACATCATCCATAGAAAAATCCAAGTACTTAAATCGCATGGATGAGGCACTCAAAACAATTTGCAATCTTATTTCTCCCGATCTCCTTTTTCATATATCTTCCTGTAAGACTCCCAATGAAGCCTAGACCACCTTGGAAGGGATCTTTGGAAAACATGATGATATGAGGGAACACATGTTGGAGGTGTATATGTTCACATTGGATCCAAAAATCTTCGAGAATATCCAAGATTTCTTTACAAAATTCAAGGATTTACTGTCGCAACTCAAAGCTTGCGTGGTTGATAAATCGAAGGAGGAGAAACAAATGGTTCTCACCATTCTCTCCAAGATTGGTTCTGAATTCTCTGTATTCGCATCCAAATTCCATTATGTCATATTCTCCTTTGGAGCCAACTGGAAGATTCCTTCTCTTGAGGACTTTATCGAATCCCTGACACAAGAGCAAACCAAGCTCATCAACACGGGAACAATTAAAGGCCCAAGGGCACATGCACTCACTATGCATGATGGTAGACACAAATATCATAAATACAAATATAAAGATAAATGAAAATCTTATGCACATACGAAGAAGGAAGGGTACACAAAACCCTTCACCGATGCCTCTGGATCCAAAGGGGAAAAGGGGAGAAATGCACATACTGTCACAAAGGATTCCATTTGAAATCCGCATGCATGAAAAAAAAATAGATCTGATGTCTCAAATACTTTAGCAGAACAACATTGGAGATCGCATCCTGGAGGGTGCTAAGAAGAAGAAGCCAGAAGATCAGAATTCCAAGAAAGGCAATTCTAGCCATGCCTTGATTGCCATCAACTCCTCTCTTGATGCTTGGATCATTGATTCAGGAGCATCACATCACATGGATTCCTTAGAATCATTATATTCTTCATTGGACTCATGCAAAGGTCCTCCTATTATAATGGGGGACAACTCTTCTGTCGAAGTCACCGGCAAAGGAAGGATTGAACTCACCAACGAAAGCTTCGAGAATGTGTTGCATGTTCCCAAACTCTTCGTCAACCTTCTCTCTGTTTATCAAATGACGAATTCCAGCATTGGAAAGAAATTCATATTCACACCAAATGTCATGGAAATCTACGACAT
>SNQJ01S0017775.1:193065-203851 GCA_010110895.2 Picea sitchensis | reverse complement strand
TAAGTCCAATGTAAGAAGACCTAATAGAAGCTTCCGCTTCTAGAAGGATCTTCCTCTAGATGGTTCTTTTGATAGACATATTTAGTATAAATAGGAGTCAAGGGTATGAGAACTTTTGTCTTGGATATTATTGTAATAGAGATCTGCTCTGCTAGAGGTTTCCCCCTCGAAGAGGCAAGTGAACATTTCTCTCAGTAATCAAAGTGCTCTTTCTGGTATTATTCTGGTATCATTTTGGTATTATTGTGGTGTTGTTATGGTTATATTGTTGTTCATCTGCCATTTCTAGCTATTTATTTATGTTCTGCATACTTGTTTATATCTAGAATATTACACTACCCAAAGTAATAATAACACTAGGAGGTCTAGACTCATATACAACATGTCATTTCCACAAGTATAGTTGGCCTAAAATAACATCAGAAACTTCAAGGGGGGGAATATCACACAATACCTCATCCTTGAAGGGCTTGATGACATAGGGTAGATGAAATTATTGGTTGATGCAGAGATCTCTTCCTTGGAGAATCCACTCGATCGTGTAGGGTTGCGGGTATGGTTTCGTCGGCAAGTTCAACCGCTTGACGACCTCTACTGAGATCATGTTCTTTTGACTTCGACTATCAACAATGAAATGCAATGGAGCACCCTTCACCCACATATACGAGTGAAAAAGGCATTCACCTTCCCCTCATTCTTCTGGTTCACTTGGTTGGACCTTGGTGGTACCAACAATGGCACTGGTTTCTACATAAATTATCTGCTTCCCCTTGTCTGGATATGATTCGGAGTCAGAATCTGCCTTTTAATCTGAGGCTTTTATCTCGACCACCAATGATTGCTTCAAGTGACATTCATCGATGTTATTCCAGGGGATTTTATGGAATTCACACCACTTCATAGTGTCTTTCTTCTTATTCTCATTACCCTTCTTTGTTTGCGTCTTGGAATAGTTGTCCGGAGGGGGTCCATCCTTGCTCTGTCCTTTGTTTTGTGGGTTTGGGTCTCCTTTTCCCTGCTTTTTTTGTGAGGAATTTGCAAATCTAAACTCCCTCTTCTTTTGTTTAGATTTATGCTTGATTTTGACAGCATATCAATAAGTCATGCCCAGTGATTAGATATCCAAAAAATCGATTTTCGTTTGGATGTATCTATGCAGAAAACCATGGTACTTGAGCACTAGATGTCGTTCGAATTATTTGATACCCAGCTTGGTGTGCAAGGTATGGAATATATTTGTGAACTCTGGTACTGTCTGATCCCTTTCCTATCGCAGTGTGTCCCATTTCATATATTGGTCATCATAGCTTCCAACAGGGTAGTATTGTTCCTTAATAGCATCCCTGAAAGAATCCCAAGTGGTTGCTACCGAAAATATTGAAAATTCCTCGGTGTCCTTTTTCTCACAGTAAGTCTCTCACCAATCCTTGACATGGGGGGTAGCCATAAGGAGCACAAAAGTAATCTTTTCTCTATTGGAAAAATTATGGACCAAAAAGTACCCTTCTAACAGATTCAACCATTTATCTACAACATCTACGTCTATTTGGACTTCAAATAATGAGATATCAAAATTGATTTGTACCTTGAAGGGGGCGACACCTCCAAAGTGGTCATTTGATGAAGATGTGTCGCCTATTGGTAGGCGTCGAAGGATCTATGCAAATTTATCCATCATCTCATTCCTTTGTCGCGTGAGGGCTTCCTCAAGAAACAATTTAAAAGGATATCATGCTCCTTCATCTCTCTTTTCTTTCACCATGGGAGGACATTGTGATCGGTGGGGACGGTCTTGAAAGGGGTCAACTACTTCGATTCCCAACTACTAGTACCTTGACCTCATTGGGGGCATGCAAAAAGAAATAAATTAAGAACAGATCGCTCTAATACCATTGATCCATATTTATAAATGGAATGAAATGAAATACATATGTATAGCAACCCTATTCAGCGCCTCAAAATGGACCTAGAAGTCAGGGACCCAAAAACTAGGAAACAACTGCCAAAATTAGCCAGTTGGAATAGGTGGGAGGCCACCGACATCCATCTAGTTCACATGTATATTAATTCCACCTACATTCCCAAATTTTATTATCATTTTGTATTAAACTTCTATTTTCTGATTGAGTGTCCCCAAAGCCAATAATTGAATACATGTAAGATTGTGGGTGTGATAACTCACATCCCATAGTTATTGGAAGCATGGGGGTTGAGTACAATCAGCTTGGAGAAGTGTGTGAGTCAAGAAAGCAAGCCAAAGGAGAGGAAATTTGTATGGGCATTTACAACAATTTTGAGACATTTAGTTTTTCCCATGAACAACAAGCAGAGAGTAGAAAAGAAGAGCTTAGAGCTAAAGAAACCATGGGGGGTGAATTCTAGCGCATGTTGGAGCGTTTCTGGAGCATAATACTAAAGATCCAGGTTTTTAGGCCTGAAGAGTGAACTCCTGTGTGAGTTTCACTATAACAAGAGGTGTGTGTTGTTTTTTGCTGGTAGTTTTCCTGGAAGCAAGTTCCCTTGAGTACCCAACATAGAGATTCTTGGTTACCTATGCCAAAGAAACCCTGATAAACTAATGTGACACTCGAGGGACCGAGATTAGTGAAAGTGTACATTCCTTGGGTTGGGCAGGTCGAGAGGAATAGATTTGGTGGAAAATAAATATAGTTGTAGGAGAATACTAGTGAGTTGTGGGATTCTAAGTTGTGAGTGGACGGTGAGAGAACACCCCTTTTGTGGATTTCTATCCCCAACTTGGGGTGACTTTTTGTTGATATTTGGAGCAACAAGTCTATGGTTGGGTGGAATGTTCATCCCAAGCAGCTAGTTGCACAACTGATTTAAAACATAAGTGTTTTATCTGTCGTATGTGTTATATTAATATGAGTTAAATTGATGTGCATCCACTCTGTGTTAAAAAGGATTTATATGGTGTTGTTTTTTAGTTTATTAGATGCATTTCATGCTTATATTAGAATGATGTATATGCATCAAATTAATAGTATCAGATAGTATTAAATCTGGTTGTAATTCATAGCTGGTAAGCTATAGGAAATTAGTGAGTAGTAATTTTTTTTTTATGTTATTCTCACTCGTAATGGACCTCATCTCAATTGGGGAATGTTACATTATGGTATTATAGCTTCTGGTTCGAACATTGGGCTTGTATGGGCCAGAACGAGTGTGAATTGGAAAAATTCATTGTTATATATTTTGGTCTGTGTGAATTTGGGGGGAAAATGGTGAAAAAAATCATAATGAAATCCCCAAATTCGTGAGAAAATTCATGTCGGATTTTCCTCGTAGCCATCGAAGAGAAGTTTAATGGTATCAATCTGCAGAGTTGTAGAGCTAAATTCAACCTGGAAGGTCGAAATTCATGTTTTAATGGTGGCCGAAGGAGTTGGGAAATTTTGATGAATCGACGACCGAGATCACTTTTGATCTCAAGATCAACAACCCAAATTTATTTTAACAAATTTAAAAACTTATAAGGTTTTAGGAGTTTGGCAAGGTCAAGAAGATCAACGATCGATATTTATATTCGACAGTTGGAAAAATGAGACAGATCAATGGTCTGTATTCATTTTCATCCACTAGGAAGTTGGAGAAAATCAACGATCAATATCATTTTGAATAGTAGATCGACGACCTAGATTCATCAGGGACTTGGTAAAAAAATTCTAGTTGTTGGAGTTTGCCAAAAGAATTCACTAATGGTTGATGATTTGGGGTCGGAGAAATCATAAAAGTGTTTCTATCGACCAAGAGAATTCATCGATGGTCGATGGCTGATGATCGGGATCGACAAAATTTGGTGGAATTTTTCATGTGTCCAAAGGAAATTGTCAATCGTTGATGGTCAATGATCAAGGTTCGGCAGAATTGGTGAGGTGTTCAATTCTCTAGGAGAATTTTTCAATTGTCGATAAAGGAAAGAGGAGGGTGACGTTTCATGCCACATCAACGTCCATGTGTCATGCCATGTCAGCCAGAGTGCGATATCGATGTCCATGTATCATGCCATGTCAACATATATGTGTCTTTCCACATTAGAAAGGTTTCCATGCCGTCCAAGATATGTTTGATCATCAATGGTCCGGGTTCAAAAATTTTGTAAAGAAGTGGTTTCCAAGAGAAATGACCAATGGCTGATGATCAGGGTTCATGGCGATTCATGAGCAAGTTTGGTTTTTGATGTAGTGTTGGAAATCAACAATCCAAATTGTTTTAAGTTGTCAATCAATGGTGGAAATTGATCCATGGGATTTGAAAAGGATTATTGGATCAATGACTCAGATTTCACCTGATTTGAGATTGACAACTCAGATTGAAAGATTGGTATAATAGTAAAATAGTCAATTTTCTATGAAAATTTATAGTTTTTGAAGGTCATAAACTTGTGGGGTGATTTTGAGGCCATAAAAGACGTTTTTAGGCAATCAAAACCCACGAGAACATAGTGTACCTTTAGTACATATTGTCTTTGCAACTTAAATAAAATATCTCGAACAGAGATTTCGAACGAGATACTTTAGGCTCAAAACAGGGCTCAAATGAGAAAGTTACAACTGAAATAGTTAAGGGAAAGTTACAACCCCAGTTTATTTCCAGAGGGCATAACCCCTTGCTTAGAAGTTTGTTTGAGATAGAGGAGTAGTCTATGGAAATTTTATGAACCATAGAAGACAACCATGGAGCCATATTTAAAATCTGGGTATGTAGAAAAGTGCAGGAAGAGAAAGAAGACACGTGTAGAATACATGGATCAATTGGGAAAAATAGTTTAAATTTCTCCAGGCCATAACTTTCAGCTCGGAGCTCGGATTTGAGAAAACGAATAGTTTCTGGAAAGGTATTGAGGAGGATAAAAAACATATCCACCCAAAATTTTGACTTGGGTGGTAAAATTATATCATAAAGTAATAAAGTAAATTATACAACAATAAGTGAGTGGAAATTACAATATGTGAATGTTGTAACTTTTCGCTCAGAACTTAAATTGAGGCATTAGTACAACCATTGGAGAGTTGTTTTAGATAGGAATGTGTCTAAGGAATCATATTTTGAATTGGTGCATTGTGTTATTCATAAATTGATATGAAGAATAACCTATATTATAATTGATGAAATGTTTTATGTTATGCATGTTTTAACAATAATTATTAAATGTACATTTCTTGCAAAATTAGAGGTACAGGAAAATAAATTTGGTTATTACATGAGGGCTAGAGTTATGGAAGATACCCAGGGATCTTAAATTCATGAAGAAGAGGTAATAGGTGTGCATGTTAGAATGGGAAATGTTGAGACCGAGTCAGATGGAAGGAGAGGTGGGTATGAGCCTGTAACTATGAGAATCATGCATAGAGAAGTGTAGGGCTATAGGGAAGATAATGAAAGGATTAGGAAGAGATACTTCATATCCTAAATATGTTGCATAAGAAATTTAACAACGAATATAGCACCAAGCAAGTGACTAGTTCTAAAAACGTGGCATTATCTAGATCCCTAAGAAAAAGAGATGATCATGGGAATGACAAGCAATCAAGAAGCATGAGTAGGAACCATCATTATCCAAGGAAATCCACCAAAATAACTCATGCAAGTTCAGGGCCAGGGAGTATCCCAAGTTTTTCTCTTGTCAAGAGGCAAAAAGAAAGCCCGAGGAAAACATCTTGCAAGGTGAACTCAAGAAAATTAAGCCACAAAATTTCAATGGAAAGAATAGAAAGGGAGAACAGGTCGAGGCCTATCTATTGGAAATGAAGAAATATTTCCAAGTGCATGATTACCCCTCAAGGGTAGAAGCTAGAATCGCAACCTACCACTTGCAAGGAAAGACAACCATGTGGTGGGATTAGCTTAAGCAAGCCAAGCACCTTGATGAGAAGAGGATCTCATGGAGGTAGTTCAAAGGATAATCCCAAGAGAAATATTTGTCCGAGCATTATTATGAAAGGAATATGAAAGAGTTATTTGAACTCAAGTTGGGAAGCATGACAAAGGATGAATATGAGAAGAGGTTCTTTGAATTGTGGATGTATGTTGACTTCATAAATGATGAGAAGGTCAAAATCTAGAGGTTTCTTAGTAGTTTACCCTTTATTTTGTAGTGAGAAAGATACAATATGATAACCCTATGAATTTGGAGGAAGCCACAAGGACAGAAAAACATATTTATGAGTAGAGCATGGGAAGGCCAATTTTCCAAAAATCTTGGAATGACAAGATGAAGGGTAAAATGGATAAAGGGCATAAAGGTTTTAAGTCACCCTTTTTCAAGAACAACCCCCAAGCAAATTGGCAAGGTCAATCAACCCAAAATGAGCACAAGACTACAGACTGATTTAGGAATAGCCAAGGCAATAGCTTGTACAATGTTGGGGATGTGAGGGAAATCACTTATATAGAGATTGGCCTCACAAAGGAGAAAGAATAAGGACTATCCACAACATTCAAGAGGATGAAACAATTGAAGACATGGGAGGAAACATGCCAACGATTTATACAGCCTTGGACAAAAAATAGGTAGAATATCAATCCCCCATGATTGAAGTGGAAGGTAAGATTGATAACCAACCCATAACAATTTTAATTAATTATGGAGCTAGCAATAGTTACATAAACTCTAACATTCTTGAAAGGTTTCACTTGCAAAGGAGTAAGCATAAGAAATATTGATCAGTTCAATTAGCCATGGGGGTGTTGACAGGCCAGAATGAAATGTTCAATCATATGATGGAAAATGCCCAATGGCAGGTCCCAATTAGACCCACTCTCATTTGAGATAGTGTTTCCGACTAGATTTTGGCCTAGTTACCAATCTAACTAATATACTAACTAAATATGAATATGAGAACCAAAGGTTCTCATATGAATTAAAAATAAAAATCATAATTAACTATTTCTAAGCTAAGATGAATGATTAAATTTCTAAGATTCAAATTCTAATATAATCTAAACTAACCTATCATGATCAGGAGCAAGCTAAATTATTAGTACAGTAGAAGATTTGTATTACTTGTACAAAAGATATTCATATAGAAATGAATATTAAGGCTTGACAAAGTAATCAATTATAACCAACATAATTGATTGATAAATTGAATCACAAGGTTGTTTCACTCAAAATGAAAAATAATGGCGATTGTGAATAAAAGAACGCCAATTCAGAAGAAATTCATAAACCAACATTCATAAACTATAGAATAAGACATGCATAAATTGAAAAATTGCATTCATACACATTGACACCATCATTTTCATAAATGTCTCATGTTATTTATTCATCCAAAAGTAATAATACTAGTCATCTTTCAAAAGAACCAAAATCCCTCTCCCTTTTACATTCATCTCATTTATAGAGGGACTATGGGATCCCTTCACATTCGTTATCCTCTGAATGGTCGGGATCCTGAATCAATGCCTCGGTTCCCTTTCCCAATTAGGACATTAACATAATTACAAAAAAAATGATTTCTCTGCAAAATTTTGGTTATAATGAGATTATCAAGAGGGTCTCGGGGATTGGGACTTCGCATCTATGAACACCTTCCAAATTTTGGAGTATTCAAGTATGAAATCCACTCGATATAGTTGCATTCTTTCCAGGTTTGCCTCGCTTTTATACATGGGAATGATAACCTCTTTCCTCAATCTTTGTTCAACACGTTGCATGGAATCCTCTCAACCATTGTTTGGGTTGATGAAACCTTATCAATATCCCTAAGGGGGTCCATCCTGAACTATAAGAGTAGACTATATGTCGATCTCCATATATTGGTACTTGAGGTAGTGATATGCTCATGAGTATTTAGGACATTTGTAATTGTTTCCATCCTTGCATACAAGAGTCAACGATCTTTGATTCTTTGTTCACCTGACTATATCGGCAGGGTCTCTGGGAATTCCCATTGTGAGTCTTGCCAGTCCGTGACTCTGTTGTAATCGTCCAAGGATTTTTGGTATTTTTCATACATTGATTTTACTTGTGCATTCAACTTTTTCTGATCCGACCTGACCATCAGTACTTTTTCAATCACACAAAATATCCTCTAATGTGTGTCCCTAAGTTCCTTGTTCTTTTCAATGGCCCCCACTTTTATGGTTTCGAGAGAAGTTGTTTGGTTTTGGATTTCCTCCACAGCTTTCTTCAGTAGATTGTTTTCTAGTTGTATCTTCCTTATTTCCTTTTCACCTCTTTGGTTAAAAGTTCTCAATTAATCCAGCTCTCCTTTGAACCTTGTTACCCCCTAGTCATGTGTGGTTTTAAGCTTTTCCATCTCGCTCACATGGGCATTTTGGGTGAGGGAGGTTGTTTCGCTAAATATTGCATGTAAATATTTTTCATGTGCCTTGAGTCACCTTTCCATCTCCTCTTCATGGGTTTGCTTGGTTTGTTGAATTTCCTTTCTGTGTTCATTAGCCATAGTTTCCTTAATGGTTTCTAGGGTCGTCTCTAGCTCAGTGACCTTGCCTTTTGCAACATCAAGTGCTCATGCGACTTCGTGGACTGATACTATGTTCACACCAGAAAAAGCATTGAGTGTTGAGGTTGCTTGTATTGCATTATCCTTCAAATCAGGTCCAAATTTCCATTTGATGCTCCTTTCGAGAGATTCTTGGCTCACATCAGTTTTTCCTCTTTCCATTTTATGGGTTCTCTTATCGATAGCTCATGTCTTGTGGCTATAATAGTAATTGTCGACGACGACTACTGCTCCTTAAAATTCAATTCCTTCAGAAGTGAGTGATAAACTCCCCGGGAAAGAGGCTAAGGGAGTGAACTCTTCTATCGAGGTGTTAACCAGACCGACATTAGGGATTACGGTGATCATTTTATTTTCACCTACTATCATGTCATCTTGGGTATCAAGAATGTTGATCCTATCTTTTTTCTTCTTTTATTGGGCCTTTCCTGGGGCAGTCGATGTTGATTTTCCAGTGTTTGTTGTTACTTGTTCACTTGTATTATTTTTTCCTGGGGGAAGATCTTTATTCCAAATTTTCTCCAGTGCATCGTGTTTCTCCTTAGCTTCCCTCTTCTTTAATTATTGGTACTTTTCTTCATCTTCTTTTCCTTTTCTCGTCAGTTCAGCTTCTTTATCCCTCTTTTTTTTCTCTTCCTCATTTAGCCTCTCTTTGTCTTTAAGAAGGAGGGATTTGAATTGTTCTAACCTAAATGTTATGTCATGACCTTCCTGTTTCCTTATTTTTTATTGATTAGCATCAGTGGTGAGTCTCTCTACCGCTTCTTCAAAACTTAAATCCCCTCAGAAAACATCTTCTGAGAACCAGACCTTGTACATAATTTGTGGCGCAAACCTGACGGCTTTCATGTATTTGTACACCACATTTCGGGGTTCATGTGATATGGGATGTCCAAGACAAAGGCATAATTCCTTTAGTGTTTCTTATTCCTTTTCGACTTGCTTCTTTTTTTGTAAAGAGTATGAGCCTATGTGGAGGGGAAACATCGGCCATTACATTTTATTATTTTATGATAGGCAGGAAGTGGCCCCTTCCTCCACAGTTTGGTATCATATTTCCCTAGACAATAACTTGTCGAGCACATATTTTGGCAGCAGGTGGGGTGGTCATGTGGCCCCATGGATCCTGACACGGGTGTAGTATTTCTTCATATACCAGTCCCCAATCTCCTTTAAGGTTTTTAGAGCCCCTGGAGAGATCCTCTGTGGGAAAATACCAAAGATGAATTTGTGCAAGTTTGTGAGGAAATAGTCACATATCTAATAGAAATATTCCTTGCACTTGAATTACCACAATTGCGAACAGTACAAATGGATCAAGCCTTTTTTCGGGGTCTAGACTGTTGGGTATGTGTTATATTCTTTGCACGAATAGTAGTGTCTGAGCGTATGCATCGGGTTCCCCCCTGCGCGGGGGTCCAGGGGCAGCGCCCCCGAAAAAAAAAAAATTGCCTCGGGAAATGTGACACCTACCTCGGGAAATGTGTCATGTATTTAGGTGGTTTTTTCGGCACATGGTTTTTGCCGATGGTTTTCTATTTTTGGTTAAGGAATTAGGGTTTTGGACTAATCCAGGTCATTGGGTTAGGTTTTTGGATGTCATTGGCTCCTATATGTATATTGTATTGTAAAACAATGTAACACAATGAATGAATATAATATATGTTGGTTTTCCCGGTTTCAGTTTCCAGGGGAAAAATCTATGTGGAATGTTTGTATTTTCCATTATATATTTTCTATTCTTTTCTGAATATCTGTTTAGAGTAGACATTGTACAAGGTTAGAATTTACATTTGGTATCAAAGATTTATTAGCTTCAGGGGGACGCCTTTGTGGTTAAGGGTTTGGCTCGGGACTGTGATAAGCCTTGTTACAGTGGGAGATCTGCGGTATTGTTTTTTCAGGTGAAAAGAAATAGCAAGCAAGTTGAAGATGGAGATCGAGAAGTTTAATGGGAAAAGATTTGAGCTTTGGAAGCTCAAGATGGAATATCTTTTGGTGGACAGAGATAAGTGGATCGCGGTAGATCCAGGTACTGCACCTACAGTAACTTCTGCAGATGACTGGAAAAAGATGGATCGAAAGGCAAAGAGCACAATCCGACTATGTCTCTCCGATTCAGTATTACTGAATGTGTCAGAGGAAGCTACAGCCAAGGATTTATGGGAAAAGTTGGGGAAGTTGTGTCAGTCTAATTCCCTGGTAAATAAACTATTCCTGAGAAAGAAGTTGTATAACTTGAGGATGAGAGATGGAGACTCGGTGGCAGAGCATTTGAACGCCTTCAATAT
>SNQJ01S0017775.1:119844-186481 GCA_010110895.2 Picea sitchensis | reverse complement strand
ACTCAATACGATCCAACACTTCCACTACCTTTCCCTGTGTAAAATCTTTGTCTAGATCTGAGAATGAATCACATATTTAGGCGCAGACCCCATTTGCCCAATGGCCCTCCTTGCTGTCCCAAAACAACCATTTAAAAACCCCAGCCCCATACTTTCATTACTTTCATAGCTAGCCTAAAATCCATCCCATACAAACCAAGTTAAATCAAAAAGAGAGATCCCTCTCTGAGTCTTGGAGGGCTAGATCCAAGACTCCAAGTGGTTCGAGGTTACCTCTGTGATTGCCTCCGCAGCCTTAGGCAAATTACAGAGCGTTAACACAAATCACACAATATACAGATTGAGGACCCCACATCAATCACCCTGAGGAAAAGTCAAAAGAAAATCCTGTTACCAATGATCTTACACATAATTCTAGTGAGTGTTAATTGGTGTTTCTTTCATGCATCCACAGTAAAACATGGGAGTAAAACCATAGAGGAATTCTTATTGAACATTATAGACTAATTTTTTTTCCTCGTCTCTCTTTCCTAGCATTGCTTCGCTGCCAGTGAGTTTCCATAGCCCCAACAAAGATGCCTTAGTATCATAGAAGCATGGCCCCATTGCCAGTGAGCCTCCATAGTCCCGACGAGTTTACTTGTACTTCCCTCACTTTTAGTAACAGTTCCAACTCCCTCATGATTATTATTTTCTTCCTTCACCTTTTAGATATATAATTTATGTATTTCTTTTGAAACATATGTAAGGGTGGATAGGAAGTGAGGTGATATGAGAGTTAATTTGATATTCTAGTCTAAGTCGATAGTTCATTCTCATGGGTCCATAGACATGAGTCATAGATGAATTAGAAATAGGAGAATATAAAGGGCAGAATCACTGTAATTATGAAGAATACATTTAATTCAGGACATTTTGAAAAACTTGAGCGGAACTGATCTGAAATCGGTGCTTAGCAATTTACACTCTGACTTTGATTTTATCAAGACCTTTTCTGACAATGCATGTGAATGTATAAGTGATAAAAAATTAAATATTGAAGACAAATAGCAGATAACACAAAGAATAAAACCATAAACAAAATAGAACATCGGAATTTGATAATGGAGTTTGACAAATTTGCCTACGTCTCTGGGCCCTTGTCTTTAGTGGGGGAGGCTTCTATATTAAAATTCAATGCTTAAAATCTACATAAAAATTGCATCATTTATGTCTCTGAATGACTCATCTATATTTTTCTCTGTCTCAGGAACCTGACGCAACAGACGACACAAAAAAAGGAGGAGCAGAACTCCCATAAATTACCTCTAAAGCTCAGCGACTCTTCAGGCTTCACTGCATAAGACAACTTGGCCTTCACAAATTCTTCTTCAATTTGCTCCAAGATGATTTTTTCCTACTTAAAACTCTAAAATGGTTTTTTATATATATTCACGAGGTAGAGGGATAAAATCCCAACAACCCACCTCTTGTGGCACTCAATTTGGGCCAATATCCACCAAGATATGGCCAAAATACCATAAAAATCAACATAAAATATTTAAAAACCCAAATAATTGGGTGGAAAACCCACATTGGGAAAAAATGCATTTTGGCCCCCTTTTCTTTGGGCCCTTGGTCACATAGAGTGAAATGTGGCCGAGCACTAGCCCTTGTTCTCCGCCCTGGCTCCTGGTCTGGCGCCCCTGGTCGCGTGGTTAGCCCCCACCGACCGAGCCTTATCCCCAAAACCACGCAGATCATTATAATCCATTTGGTATAACAAGAACCACATGTGCCCTATTGGCTAGCACTCTTGGTGTAGTTCATTTCCTTTCCCAGAGGTCAAGGGTTCGAATCCTCCAAAGGAGGAAACAAATGTTTACCAAGCCAACAATGGCCAAATCTGGGGTGCCATGTGGAAACCTGTGATTGGGCCACGTGTCACCTTATGATTGGTTTGTACTGTCTATTCACCACACAGTCAGTTGTCCAGTCAGTACTTCCACATCACTATTGTACCTGCCACATCATTTTTGTACCTACCACGTGTCATGTTGTCGTTGGTGCCATGACATGTCCATACAACCACATCATTGTCATACCTACCACGTGTCTCAACTAGATGATGCCATGTCACTACCATACTAGCCACGTTTCATGCTGACACCGATGCCACATCACGTACAGAATTCCACGTGTCACTGTCGTACAGTGCCATGTGTCAATTTTTTATTGGTCCAAATCAACCCCTAAAAATGCCAAAAATGACTGCCACATGGCACACCCTGGTGTTGCCACATGTACTACTGACATCATGCTAACGTCATCTTCCACCTGTGTTGTTGACATACTGCTGACGTCAGCAGTACGGACTACTAACTTTGACCTTGACTTTTTTCTAGTTTGACCTGAACTTTAGATTGTGATAACTTCGCCATACAGAGTCCATTTTTGGGAAAAATATATATATATGGTCAGAATCAGCGCGATGAGCCCGGTGCGATGGCGTTGGTTTCATATGATTCTGAGAAATTTTATTTTTAGGCCTTTCTGGATCCATTTGGATCACACCTCCCCACTAAGACCTTTTGGTCCTCCAAAAGGGTATTACATCAATTAACTACATCATTACATCAATCGACTAACAACAAATAGTCTAGACTCAAAAAAACATTAACTAGACTCAATAAGTGATTTCATAAATCAAATCACTTTTATTACATCAAGTAGACTACACACTGACTCGATGAAATATTTACATGTGGGGCATAAAATCTGTCCAGTTCCAAGCAGATAACCCATCTCCTGTTGATGGAGTTTCACGATCGTTCTTTTTCTCCTCTGCACCATCCTTATTCTGCTATGGCCCTTCAGGATTTTGCCCATGTTTATTCACAATTCTTGCAATATAGTCAACCTGCTCTGATACCACTTGATCTGAAATCGGTGCTTACCAATTTACACTCTAACATCAATTTTATCAAGACCTTTTCTGACAATGCATGTGAATGTATAAGCGATAAAAACATAAATATTGAAGAGAAATAGCAGATAACACAAATAATAAAACCATCAATAGAATAGAACACCGAAAATTGATAACGGAGTTCTGCAAATTCCCCTACATCTCTGGACCCTTGTCTTTAGTGGGGGAGGCTTCTCTATTAAAATTCGACGCTTAAAATATACATCAAAATTACATCATTTAGGTCTCTTATTGACTCATCTGTATTCCACTCTCTCTCAGGAAGCTGGCGCAATGGACGACACCAAAAAAGGTGGAAGAAAACTCTCAAAAATTTCCTCCAAAGCTGAGCTACTCTTCTGGCTTCACTACATACGACAACTTGGCCTTCACAAATTCTTCTTCAATTTTCTCCAAGATGCTTGTTACCTACTTTAAAATCCACAATGGCTTGGTTTATATATCCATGAGGTAGAGGGCTCAAATCCCAACAACCCACCTCTTATGGCACTCAATTTGGGCCAATATCCACCAAGATATTTCCAAAAAACCATAAAAATCAGCATAAAATATTAAAAAACCCAAACAACTAGGTGGAAAACCCACATTGGGAAAAAAATGCAAGATTTCCCCCTTTTCTTCGGGGCCTTGGTCGCATGGAGTTTCATGTGGCCGAGCACTGGCCCTTGTTCTTTGCCTTGGCTCCTGGTCTAGCGCCCCTAGTCGCATGACTAGACCCTGTCGATCGGGCCTTATACCCAAAACCGTGCACTTAACCAACTTAAAACAAATATATGCCATTTGGTATAACAATAACCACATGCACCCTGTTGGATAGCTCTTGGCGTAGTCTGTTGCCTTTCCCGGAGGTCAAGGTTTTGAATCCTCTAGAGGCGGAAACAAATTTTTACCCAGCCAACATTGGCCAAATGTGTAGTGCCACATGGCACCCTGTGATTGGGCCACGTGTCACCATGTGACTAGTCCATATTGTCCAATCACCACATAGTCAGTTGCCCAGTCAACATTGCCACATCATTGTCGTACCTTCCACATGTCATGATGTCGTTGGTGCCACGTCACATCCGTACAACCACATCATTATCATACATTCCACGTGTCTCAACTGGATTATGCCACATCATTGTTGTACCAGCCCCATGTGTCAAGCTTCCACCGATGCCACATGTCACTTTCGTACAGTGACACATGTCAAATTTTTTATTGGTCCAAATTAGCCCCTAAAAATGCCAAAAATGACTGCCACATGGTAGACCCTGGTGATGCCACGTGTCCTGCTGACATCATCATGACATCATGTTGATTTCATCTGCCACTTGTCCTACTGACGTAATTCTAACGTCAGCAGTATGGACTATTGACTTTGACCTTGACTTTTTATCAATTTGACATGAACTTCATATTGCGATAACTTTGCCATATAAAGTCCATTTTCGAAAAAAAAAAAAAAAAATATGGTCGAAATCGGCTCGGCGAGCCCGACCCGGTGGCCTTGGTTTCGTCCGATTCCGAGAACTTTTATTTTTAGGCCTTTCTGGATCCATTTGGATCAGGAACAAAGGCATGTCATGAGAGTGGTCACATAAGTACATATAATTGATGGAACTTGTAAAAAGGGTATTGAATTTATAGGTTAGAAGTTTTCTCTTGGCACAAGTGAACCAGTTCCTATTTTATGTACTACCATTACACATCAATATAAATGTTGATGACAAGGTAACTTGATCACTTCAAAATGGAAGGGCATTCACAGAACAAGGCATTTACATGAGTCAAACAATATTGGGTTCTTGTTACGAAGGAAAAGGTTTGTTTGTTCCAATGAACAGTAAGTTATTCTAAATTAAAAAGTGCAGAAAGAAGAGGAAAAGTTAAACGAAGGCATGGGGAAAAGAGATCTGGGAGAAAAAGGAAGGATGATTGGAGTGAGAATAACAGAACACAAGAAAATAAAACAAAGAAAACCTTACTATGTACAAGGCTAAATCACCATCAATGATTAGGAGAACTATTTTTTGAGGATTTGGCCATTAACATTGAGCTCCTCCTCATCTCCCTGCAATGTTTTAAGTCTGAAAGTTCTGGGACCTATTTTATGGTGAATCAGATAGGGTCCTAACCACAACTTATGGAATTTGGTGTGTTTTCCCTTTAGTTCATTGGATTTGTGCATTTGAGAATAAGGTATCCCTCTTGAAAATATTTATTACCCACAACTAACTTGTCAAACCATTTTTTTATTATTCCTCGATGGTGTGGTAGGTCATCTTAGCTTTTTCCCTTTCCTCCTCCAGTTTTAAAAACATGTTTAATCTCTCCTGCATTACCGGGCAAGCCTCGTCTTGGACAGATTGGGCCAGTTGCAAGGCAGGTAGGAAATTATGGGTAGGCACAATGGCTTCATGTCCATAGACCAAGAATAAGGGAGAGTTACCAATAGATGACTTGGGAGTCACTCTATCAACCCACAAGGTGTTTTGAAGGGCGAGGTGCCAATTTCTTTGATGATTATTGACAGTTTTCCTTAGAATTTTAATGAGGTTCTTATTAATTGGATTTACTAAACCATTCCCTTGTGGATAATAATTCAATGAATACATAATATAATACATCATTCCAGACCAAATTCAGTTAATTTCATAAAAGAAAAGTATTTGGTATTATCAAAGACTAATGATTCATGAATTCCAAATCTATTAATAATATGAGATTCAAGGAATGAAGTCACCTAGTTATTGTTGATAGTCTTCAAGGGAATTTCTTCGCTCCATCTAGTGAAATAGTCAGTAGCGGTCAAAATGTATTTGTGTAGTTGGGAAGAGTCAGGATTGATTTCCCCAATTACTTGCAGTCCCCATTGTTGAAAGGGGCGTTCGATGATCATAGGATGTAGGGAAAAGGAAAAAAAAATTCTCTCTCGGATGACATTTGGAACTACTAGAATTTCTTTGCATATGCATGAGTCCTTAAATAAAGTGTCCCAACAATAGCCATATTTGAGGATTTTGTGAGCAGTTGTGTCTCCATCGTAATTTCCACTAGTCGGTCCATCATGAAGTCTATATAATATATTTTTTGCGTCCCTTATCTCAAGACATCTCACAAAAACACCATCATAATTCGTTTTGCATAGCATTCCATGGATGAGTTGATATTGAGTAGACTTGTGTGTGAGGGATCTTTTCTTTTTGGGATCTAGATAATGTGGGGCTGACCCATGAGTTAAGTAATATTTCATTTCGTAAAACCACTGGTTTGAATTTATAGGGATGTAATAGATCTCTCTTTCAAACATCTCTTGATTTTTATACAAAGAATCTTCATGTAATTTATGGTGTGTTGATTCAAAAGAAATTTTTCATAGACCCTGGCCTTTGATGATTTTTACAAGCTTAAACTCCAGGTCATACTCCTACAGAGTTGTAATCCAATTCGATCTCTTTTCTGCCAAGTCTTTCTGTATCAAGATATTTCTGACAGCAAGGTAAGGAACCATAACTTTGGTCTCAGATTTGAGCATGAACGACCTAAAGTGTTTGACTACTTTGAATACAACGTAGGCTTGTTTTCTACCTCTGGGTAGGTCAGGTATGATCCTTGTAAGATAGAGCTTATAAAAGCCACATGGAATTCATTACCTTCTTGTTTTTTCTGCATTAAAACAGCCCAGGCCCAACTAAATGTGGGGAATGAATTGGTTGAACACACAACATATATGAGATATGAAGACATGTAGAAGTCAATGTTTTTCATACCTTTTGGATCTTAGATACGCTTAGTGATGTTGAAATAAGGATGTTTACCCAATTTAACTCTTAGCCCTTCTAGACTACTGTGTAAGCCATGGGAAACCACTCCATCCTGAAATGGGTGTTAGTTTCCTCACCATAAATTTTGCATATCATGGTATTCAACATCCTGTAAGGGCTCTTAAGGTATCATGTCGGGACATATCTTTCTTCCTTTTTTGTTGGCCATTCTTCATCATAAAACTAATATTCCATTAGGGTTTTGAGGTATTCATGTTCGACCTTGAATTTTTCTAGGAATGACTCATCCAGGGATATTTTAGGCTTTGGGGTCTAATATCTAGTTCGGATGTATTTTTCTTTGAGTGAAGCAATTGAGATACATGAGGCATTGGCTATTATTATTTTATATTTCTATCGATACACAAAACACCATCTAACTGTGTCATTGTAAGGAAAAAACTATGGGCGGGTAGCTAATGTATGAATATCGATTTTTTGGATATTCATGTATGCAACGATGTATGGGTCATCAGACATGAACCTTTCATTCTGGAACACATCTAGATTCTCATAATATCTAAGGTAGTTCTCCATTCCATTGTGTTTTTTTGTGTCGGTGATATTGAACAACTCAAGGATTGAAGTTGGAACAGGTGTTCCAGAAGTTTGGACTTTTCCCTTGCTGGTCAGCATGTAAGACATTTCGTCACCTGTGCAAACAGATGAGTAAACAATTAATAGGGTCGTTTTAGAGAAATAAATACCAATGTTCAAATTATTTGTAGGATATTCATTCATAAACAGGGGACAATAATTAATCAGACCGTGCGAACCAAAATTTGGAACACAATGTTTATCTTACCTAGTGAGCAAGTGAAAAAAAAACTAGAGTCTTGACGTTGTATAAACACTTAACAAATTCCACCCAAACCTCAATGTAATCGATGAACAAGGTGTGATACATCTTGGACAAGGTCAAGGTATTACATAGTAAAATAAATGAATTTGCAAGTGCTAGGGAGTTATAACCATTGAGGCACTGCAAGATTGAAAAGGCGGGATCATCGAACAATTATCGTCGTCGGGAATTGATATGGATAAGAGATGTTAATACAAATATGGGGCAAAATTCCACGAGGATAACTTGTGATTGGGCCACTTAACCTTAATTACAGTGCTTAAGTTTTAATGACAACCCCTTTAACGTTCATCGATATGATCGTTGAGCGCAAACCTTCTCTTTAATGGTGTTGATGGGATGTTCAGGTAATCATGGGGGAAAGGTACTAGATAAATGTGAGATTGACAATGGTGAGGTAGTCAACAATGACTAGGTTCCTCCTTTCCATAGGATGATTTGATGTGCAATCGTTAGAAATACACGATAGTGTCATTGTCAGTGAAAGGCGGAGGTGAAGAGGTAAGTGTCTTATGAAACTTCCAACGACGATAAGCTTTCGCCGAAAAGGGTTAGCCAATACTAACCTGCCATGTGGAGGTGAGGGGATAGTCTTATGTATAGACTGAGGTGCAGGCCCAATGTGAACAATAGTACTGACATGGATTTGAGATCCAGTTCAACGGTGCTAGTTGGATTATGACAGGGAAAGAGAAAAAGGCACATCGTCTTCGGTAAACATGGATAAGATTGTGAGGGTATTGTTGAGAGTTGTTGATCCCCAACGACGATGTTATGAAGTGTCGTCAACAGAAAAATGTGGATATGAATATGTATGTATAAGTTTGTAAGGGAGCGACGATGAAATGGGTAAGGATGAGGCTGCGCGAGAGAAGGGAAGATGACCTAGCCTATGTACCTAAGTTTCAAGCGTGCAGGCAGAAGGGTAATAAAAATAGTGGAGAGTTTATATGTTCAGACGAGGGTAGCCATGTGTGTTGGGGGGTTTTATGTAGGTGCATCAATAACCAGGTAATTCAAAGAGTAGTTCCTTGTAAAGAGAAAAAAAGGTAGTGTGTGCCCCCACCAAGACTGATAGTTTGGGTGGGGTTTTTTTGTTGTCACAACAAATGGAAACTTACTAGGAAGAACCAGTTATCCCTTAGCTCAAGAGAAAATTACTTAAACCGGATCGATGTGATTTTTACCTTTAGACAACTCACACAGTATAGAGATTTAGGACCCCACAACAATCAACTTGAGGAAAAAGTCAGAAGAAAATATTGTTACTAGTGATCTTCCACATAATTCTAGTGAGTGTTAATGGGTTCCTATTTATGCATGCACAATTAAACATGGGAGTGACACCATAGAGGAATGTTTATCGATTGTTATAGACTAAAGTGTTTTCCTCATCTCTCTTTCCCAACGTTGCTTCATTGCCACCAAGCATCCATAGCCCCGATGAAGATGCCTTGGTATCATACAAGCATGCCCCCACTACGAGTGAGCATCCATAGCCCCGACGGGTTTACTTGTACTTCCCACACTTTTTTTAGTGTTTCCAACTTCCTCGTGATTATGTTTTTCTCCCTTCACCTTTTAGATATATAATTTATGTATTTATTTTCTAACATAGGTAAAGGTGGATAGGAAACATGGTGATACGAGATTTATTTTGAGATGCTAGTCTCATTCGATAGTTCAGTCTCATGTGTCCATAGACATGAGTCACAAATGCATTAGAATTAGGAGAATATCAATAAAAAAATCATTGGAATTATGCAGAAGACATTGAATTCAGGACATTTCCAAAAACTTGAGCGAAACATAGGAATGTCATGAGAGTGGTCACATAAGTACAGATAACCGATGGAAGCCATAAAAAAAGGTATTGAATTTATAGGTTAGAATCTTTCTCTTGGCACAGGTGAAATCGTTCCTCTTTGATGTACCACCATTACACATCAAGATAAGTGTTGATCATGAGGCAACTCAATCACTTGAAAATAGAAAGTCATTCACAGAACAAGGCATTTACATGAGTCCAACAATCTTGGGTTCTTGTTGCGAAGGAAAAGGTTAATCTAGAGTGGTGAACAATAAGTTATTCTAAACTTAAAAGTGAAAAAAGAAGAGGAAAATTGAAACAAAGGAATGGGAAAAAGAGAACTGGGAGAAAAACAAAGGATGATTGGAGTGAAAATAACAGAACACGGGAAAAGAAAACAGACAAAACCTTACTATGTACAAGGCTAAATCACCATCGGTGATTAGGAGAAGTATTTTTTGAGGATTTTTACATTGACGGGGAGCTTCTCCTCATCTCCCTGCAATGTTTTAAGTCTGAAAGTTCTGGGAAGTATTCTTTGGTGAATCAAATAGGGTCCTAACCACAACTTCTGGAATTTGGTGTGTTTTCTCTTTAGTTCATTAACTTTGTCCCATTTGAGAACAAGGTCTCCCTCTTGAAAATATGCATTACCCACAATTGACTTGTCAAACCATTTTTTAATTATTCCTTGATGGTGTGTTAAGTTCATCTTATCTTTTTCCCTTTCTTATTCTAGTTTTAACAACATGTTTAATCTCTCCTGCATTACTAGGCAAGCCTCATCTTGGGCAGATTGGGCCACTTGAAAGGTGGGTAGAAAAGTATGGGTAGACACATTGGATTCTTATCCATAGACTAAGAAAAAGGGAGGGTTACCAATAGATGACTTGGGAGTCACTATGTCATCCCACAAGGCGTTTTAAGGGAGAGGCGCCAATTTCTTTGATGATCATTGGCATTTTTCTTAAGAATTTTAATGAGGTTCGTATTAGTTGACTATGCTAAACCATTCCCTTATGGGTAATAATTCAATGAAAACTTAACCTTAATATTCCACTCCAGAGAAAATTCAATTAATTTCATAGAAGAAAAATATTTGGCATTATCAAAGACTAATGATTCAGGAATTCCAAATCTGGTAATAATACGAGATTCAAGGAAGGAAGCCACCTAGTTATCGTTGATAGTATTCAAGGAAATTGCTTCGGTCCATCTAGTGAAATAGTTAGTAGTCGTCAAAATGTATTTGTGTAGTTGGGAAGAGTTAGGATTTATTTCCTCGATTACATCCATTCCCCATTTTTGAAAGGGGCATTCAGTGATCATAGGCTATAGACGAAATGAAACATTTTTTCTCTCCCGGCTCACATTTGGCATTGTTGGCGTTTCCTTGCATATGCGTGAGATTCCTTGAATAAAGTGGGCCAGTAATATCCATCTCTTAGGATTTTGTGAGTAGTGGTGTCTCCACCATAATTTCCACTGGTCGTTCCATCATGAAGTTCAGATAATACATTTTCTGCATCCCTCGTCTCAAGACATCTCAAAAAAACACCATCATAATTTTTTTTACATAACATTCCCTGGATGAGATGATATTGAACAGACTTGAGTATGAGGGCTCTTTTCTTTTTTGGATCTATATAATGTGGGGTTGACCCATGAGTTAAGTAATATTTCATTTCGTAAAACTATGGATTTGAGGCTACAAGGATGTAACAAATCTCTCTTTCAAACAACTCTTGATCTTGATACAAAGCACCTTCATGTAATTTATGGCATGTTGATTCAGCAACCAATTTTCATAGTCCCTAGCCTTTGATAAATTTTTCAAGCTTAATCTCCGGTTCATACTCTTGTAGAGTTGTAAACCAATTCGCTCTATTTTCTGCTAAGTCTTTCTCTATCAAGAGATTTCTGATAGAAGGGTAAGGAACCATAACTTTAGTCTTAGATTTGATAAAGAATGGACTGGAGTGTTTGATGAATTTGAATACAACATAGGCTTTCTTTTCGACCTATGGATATTTTAGTTCTTCTCCTTGTAAGATAGAGCTCATAAAATCCACAAGGAATTCATCATCTTCCCAATTCTTCTGCATTAAAACAGTTGGGAATGTGGTGTCTGAAGCGAGGGTGTAAAATATGAACCCTTGACTAAAGTATATCCTTAATAGTTTGGGAGATTGTGATATTTATTCTTTGATATTACCAAAAGATTATTTTTCTGTAGGTCCCCATCTAAATTCAACATTCTTTTTTATTATGTCTTGCATGGGTTTTATTGTTTTAGAAAAGCTGGGAACGAAATGTCTCACAAAATGTACTCTTCCCGGGAATGATTGCATGGCTTTCTTGTTATGAGGGGGAGGGATTTTAGTGATAGCTTTGGTTCGCTCATGTTTGATTTCCATGCCATTCTTGGAAATAATGAACCTTGATATCTTTCCTTCATCAACAACAAAAACATATTTCTTTGGGTTAAGAGAGATATTGTATCTCCTACACCTATTGAATACTTTATTCAAATGATTTATATGCTCTTTTTTGTCCCTTGATAAGATAGTAACATTATCAAGATACACCACAACACATTCTCCAAGTAGACCCCTAAAGGTGATGTCCATAGCTCTTTGGAAGGCTGCTCCGGAATTGATGATACGAAATGACATCTTTTTGTAAGCATATGTTCCCTGCTTAGTCTGGGAAGTTGTTTTTAGTTGATCCCCATTGGACACCAAGACTTGGTTATAACCGAAATAGCCATCTAAAAGGGAAAGCATCTCAAAGTCGGATATACACTGTAGAATTTGTTCCATTGGAGGCACTGGGTAATTATTTTTCTCTGGGGCTCTGTTCAAATTCATGAAGTCAATACAAAGCCTTATATGCCCATTTGTTTTCTTATTGGTACTAAGTTAGAGATCCATTGAGTATGCCTAACTGGAAATATGATTTTGGCAGCTAGCAACTTATTTGGTTCTACTTTAACTTGGGGTTCGAGATTAGGGTGCATTTTCCAAATCTTTTGTTGAAATGGTTTTGTTTGAGGCTTCATAGGAATGATGTGTTCAATGATATTGGTGTCATACGTCTTGATATCTCCATAGGTCCAAGCAAAAATTTCTTTCTATTCTTTCAATAATTTTATGTAAGATTTATTTTCTTCGGGAGAGCAATTTCTTCCAAGATTAATGTTTTGTGGAGTGGTATTTTTTCCCATGTTTACCACTTCAAACTTCATGGATGAACTATTGGTTTTACAATTGGTAATTTTTTTGAACTTGTCTTGGAGATCGTTAAGTTTGTTACATTTCCGAAAATATTGTTGGTCAAACTTGGAATTTTTTTTTATTGAGCATGATAAACAACATCTGAATTGATCAATCAGACATTCTGACCTTCATCTATAATAGAGTCTTTGAAATTATATCTCATATGCAATAAATTAACAAGTTGTTGGTCATCGTAAAAGACTCTCCAACTAGTGATATTGTCGAGGATTGAAGGCCTATATAAAAGTTCAAAGGACAAAGTGTCAGACATCAATCCATCTCAAGGTATTAGTCTGGATGCAACATTGGCCAGCAAATTAGCATCATAGTTTAATGAACGAGGAACATAACTAATGTTAAATGCAAAAAAATGTTTGATTAGTTCCCATACCTCTAATTGATAATGTTTTAAATTACTTGAAAGACAATGGATGGTTTTCCTTACCTGTCTTATGACAATTCCAGAATCTCCAAATACCTTAATCTTCTCAACTTTAAAATATACTTCCTTTATTAATCCTTGCAACAAATCTTCATATTCGACACTGTTACTCGTGCATTGAAATTCAAGTCTGCATGCAATTAATATGCTCTTTCCTTTCGAATCTTTCAGTATGCATCCAACACCCGCACCTTCTAAATATTTGGATCTGTCAAAAAATAGTGTCCACAGGTTAGGATCCCCTTTCTTGGTTACAAAATTTGATTTTAAGCTTTCAAATTTTTTTTCGTTTTAGTGGCAATAGTAGAATTAGTGAAGATTTGTAATCTATATCTGGAAACTATGTTAGGTTGTACATCAGGGGAACTGTTAGTCTGATCTATTATTTCACAATTATTCTCAACAACTTGGGTACAATGAAGGATTCCAAATTGTGTGTTAGATTCTGCAAGGGATGATGTTTCAGCTGTAAAATTCCCAAAAAAGGTTTCGTATGAATAATTACCCAAAATTGAGTTGTTAAACATTATCGGTTCATTTGGGTCATTTAGGTCAATAACAACATGTTTCATATACCTCTCCATGTCAATCCTGTTTTGATTCATTTTACCATTATAAGGGAGCCATAAATGAGACCAATCAGTAGCAAAGTATCCATTCAACATATTGTTGAGCACTCAACACACCCTAAAAATCCTTTGTCAATTTTTTTACTTTTTGGGTACCACTTGATCTTCTACAGTGTCAGATTCTATTTGATTTTTGGAAATGTTTGTCTTTTCTCATTTTCATGGTTGTCATCACCTATCCAAGTTTGCTTGAACATATGAAACCACATGACTAAAAATATATTAACACCTGAATAAGGAATCGGCAGCCAAACACCCCACCCAACGCACTCAGGTTCGGCATCAGAAGGAATTCAAAGAAGAAAAAGGAACCACTCGAAAAACCTCAGTCGACGAGCGTCAATCTCCATTGGCATCGGCAGAAGGAAGTTGTGGTTTGTGTTAAATTTTTGCATATAGATATCATCGATAGCCGATGCCCAATGCACTTTATCAGGATAAGAGAAAACCCAGAAGGATCACAACAAACATTCTCGTCGGTCCCCAACGTGTTTCAACATCGACACTTTTTCAAGGGATGTGATCTGAAAGCACTTTGATAAGTTTTTCGTCGATCTTGGACACTTTTTCGGCATCAAAAAGCTAAGGTTTGTTTAGAACGGATAACCTAAGGAAATTCCCGACTCTGATTAATACAAGTGAATTGAGTCACTAGTATTCAACGCCATGTGTCTTTACCAGGTAAGAGGGTCGTACAGTCTAGTTCTATCCTAAGTCATTCTTGGTTCCCTAGGTTTGAGTCACACCTCAGAGTCAAATTTTTCGCATCAACATTGTACAGTAAGACCAATCAGCGTCAGATCTTTTAACAGGAGGATACCAATGAAAACATTCATGGAACAAACCCTATCCCCCATCCACCCACTGAAAGAGCGACACGACGGGACATTTTTAGCATTAGATACGATCAGATTTTGAGCATTCAAGGAGATAATTAAATTCGACATCACATTAGTTCCTACCTCATGCGCCAATCAAAAAAGTTGTTTAAAATCACCAATAGAACACATCACCACCTGTGCCTCCGCCTTAAACCCATGATGAATTCAAGCTCTAGATATTCAACGACAGATTTATTGAAAATTCACTCATAACCTGAATTGAATGGATGATGCGACACGGTAAGATATTTATTTTTTAAATTCTCTTGATCCATTGTGAACAAAATCATTCCACGTGAAAGAGAATTTTGAAGCGTCTAAAGGAGAAAGACGAGAAACTCGAAGGTTGTATCATCTCCGTGATTATCAAAATAACCAAGTTTTAACAAACTTCAGAGGTATGTGTCCTAGTCTATAAATTTTACATGGCTATAATTTATATGTTTTATCCAATTTTTTGTTTTTACATAGTCTCTGAAATTTTATTTTTAAGTTGCAAGAACAATTCCTCCAAGAAATCCAACCACTAAACGATCATCAAGAGAACCGAAGTTGAAAGAGCCAGAGGTAGGCGAAGGCTCTTCTCCAGGGATCACAATGCAATTGGAATATGTCATGACGTTGGAACCCGTCGTTAAGATAGAAACGAAGAAGGTTTTCATCCAGCCTTCGACCTTTGGCAATATTGAGGCAAGCATTGGGTCCAATATGGAACTCCCATAGTGGGGAGATCTATTTAACAGGATCAACCGAGAAGAATACACAGAATATGTCCCACACAGTGATACGAACATAAGGACACTCAACGACCAGTTGTTCCCGAACATCCGACGGTCGTATCTGCACATGGTGATGAGCAGGACCCCCATTTTCCCTTCCATAGAGGTCCTGAAATGTCTCATCGACCACACAGACACACAAAAGTGTTTAATCAATGATGACAATGGAGGATGTGTCGAAGTTTTCCTCGCGGTAGAAGTTCATAAGTATTACAAACTCAGAGACCTAGAGGAACGGCTAAACACAGACTTCGTCGTGAAGTTCTATGAACACCACGACAACAATTGAGTGATGACCTCATGGTGGAGGGAGGACAAGAAGTCTACCAACCGGAGTACTGGTTGGTATGGGATAGCTAACTTAATGGAGACATATGTCTATTTTATGGCTTTCATCTGCCGATTGTATGGAGAGAAGTATTTCTCCAGGTTTTCATAGGCATGGATTCCTTTGGCATACACAGTCTTGATCGTCAGGTGTAGCTTCAACTAGGGAGAAATAATCTCAAAGAAACTGAGCATCTATGTGCAGCAGGATCGGGTGCCAAAGTAAGGGGAAGCACCAACATTTTACATGGCTTCATACTCGCTTGATGTCATGTGCACCGAAAACATCTTCGTCGGCATGAATCTGAGCTGGCATGTTGCAGAGATCCTAATCCACGTCTATTTCAGCATGCTATGGAAAAACAGGTATAAGAAATCCTACTCCCTCATCTGCGATGAATTCATCGCCCGAATTTATTTTACTCTTTTTAAGAAGGAATGACCAAGGCTATCGGAGGCAGCTAAGAATATGATATCCAAGGTAGGCCATTGGTATTTGGACGAGTGCGCCACCTACATCAGGGTGTTTGGGGCCATAAGAGCACCACATCTCTACCAGCTCATGTCCTAGACCGACTCATCATGGGAGAAATATGTTATTAAACCATTTTGCAAGGCTACAACGCCACCCTGGTCAAGGACAAGAAACATGCATTCATACCCTATAGTTTCCATGTAGGGTTCTACCTGGTAAAGGATAATGCTCAAGCCAAACAAGAGGGGTTGAACCAACTCGAATTCAAATTCTTGACGGGTCGATTCTGCAAGCACGATCCTAGGGGCCTGGTCCTGCAACATGCTTCATAGGTGTCGTCCTATTGGTCGTATGCTCATGACAATTTCGAAGATGAAGTCTTTACAGCGAATGCCTAGGACTAGGATGAGGTGGTGCAAAGGATGGTCAACCTAAAAATGACAATGTTCAAGGCCATGGGCATGGATGAACAAGTGGAAACTATAGAGCAGTCAGCTCAAGTGGCCCTCACATCGAGGGAAGAAATCAGAGCGGTAGAGGCAACAGAGGTTTAGAACAGGGAACTAACTATGAAACTAGAGGCACAGGCAAAGGGTTTGATCCTAATGGAACAGGAACAGTGAGTAATTGATCATCTATGAAATGACCCGGACCTTGTGGAAATGACAAGGGTTCCTACAGACAACCCAGTTGAGAGCCGCATAGTTCCAAGTGGCCCTGAGCTAATACAAATTGAATAAATCATCAGGTTAGATAACCCTGAAGTTACAACGCCACAGGCCAGATCATTAGGGGACGTTCCAACTCAACCAGAGATATCAAGGACATCAGGGAGAGCAAGTGCACCAAACCCCCTCCATGACTTAATAAAAATATATGATGATGAGGATAGTTTGGAGGTTTCCTTGGTGACTCTGGTGCAGATCACAGAGGAAAAGGAACCCGAGAAGGCATCTTTCCCAACTCCCGATGCTCAAATTCAAGGCCTTCCACAAAATGATCAGGAGATTGAAAGTGTCTTAGACACTGAGCTACTCGATGTACCAAGGATGCAAGTGGATAACTCGAAGGATGAGATAGGGTTGGGTGAATAAGAAGAAGAAGTTCCACAGCAGGAAATCGTCATCTCAATAGTCGATTATCAAGTAAGTATCAAGCTTGTCCCTAATGCTTCAATTTTAGTCGGTACTTTACCTCCCGATGAGAAACAACCAGAGGTCGAACCTTCAAAACACATGAAAGAAGTTCAAGAACCCAATCTTAAACAGATATACACCGTCGGGAGCTTGGGAAACATGCTTACCTGGGGAGATAAACAAATCCTTGAACCCATGGATGAGGTTGTTGATATACAAGCCATCTCCTATGAATGAAAGAGGAAAGTCATCGTGAAGAGAACCACCAAGAAGAGGAGGCTTACTCTAGATCGCTCCATCCTCATCACCATAGAGGAAAAATTGATTAGCACGGAACATGCCAAGGCATCTGAGCTTATCGGTGCAGGGATGGAAATCACAGATGCCACCCTGGATAGAGAAAAAAGGGATGAAGAGGAGTTGGTCGTTGTGCTGAAGGAGTTGGAACATCTACACCATTTGGCGAAATATTATCAAGACTCCACACAGGCCACGATGTTCTTGAGAGGTGAATTCCAAGACTCCTACAATAAATTCACAAATGAGTGGCACATGTACGCTGCAGGAATAGCCGATTTCCAAGAAGAAATCCTCATGGCGCTAGTGATGTGCAAAGATATGGAAAGATGGCATGATAAAGCATACCAAGTAGTGGAAAGGATAGATTACATTAGCATCGTTCAGTAGGGTCGAGACATCGAAGAGCACAACATTCGGGTACTAAGGGATAGCAGAATCGATCACATAAATAATTCGGCCTAATAATTGGTGAAAATGGCCCAAGAACCTCATCAGGAAATCCAATAGAAATGGGTCGAGTGCGAAAAGAGTTGGACCAAGATCTATCGAGCCATGAGAGACATCGGCCTCCTATAATTTGGCACACCCGATGACTTTGTCAACTTGCATGACATAATCAAATTACATGTCGAAGAAGACTCATCGTGGGTTGCGGAAATAACAAAGGTGGCGAATATGGTGCCAGGTCAAGTGCAACAGTTCATGGAACACGTAATCAAGGCTCAGACCATGTTGCGGCAATTAAGTGCTAGAATGGTCAAGTATCGGGCACGGGCAGTAGAGATAAAGGAAATCCTTTTGGCCCCGATGGACCAACATAGATTCTCGTATGCCAACACATGTGAGGATCTCTTCATCCAATGGTCGGAGTACGAGAAGAGGCATCCAATCAAGTGAAACCATTTGATGACTCTTAGAAGACTGAGCGATGAAAATTTTGTGTGGCGATGTTTTGTTTTACTTATCTTGCACTTTTGATAGCTACTTTTAGTTAATAATATGTTATAAATAGGAGAATCGACTTGTTAGCAAAGGTCGATGGTTTTGGCAAAGACCCTCATTTTTGGATTTGTAAAGAATTATTTCAGAGCTACCTTAATTGAGAAGTCTTGTTTAGGACCAGAGACAAGTTTGTGTTTTTCATCAAAAGCGTGTGTGATTGGATCGGAAGAAGAATTATTTCTGATTTTATCTCATGAATGATGCTATAATGAGTAAGAGCCTTTGAATCTCTTGATAAGCTATCTAATTCAATATTTTTATAGTTCTTGTCTCTAATGATGAAAATTAAATCGTTGTGTTAATATGTGTTTGATGATTAGAGCTAAGGAAACTACTTTTCTTGCCATCGTTTATTGCATGTATGTTCTCTTATGATAATCATATCTTAGTTAATAATTGTAACACCAACAGGTTAAAGTATTAGTACTAGGCTTGTTGTAGGTGTAAGAACCATTGTCTTCATGCTTGAGAACATGGGTTATCTCGAGCTCAGCCTTCTTCAATAGTTAATAGTTTACCCTTTGTTACACAACTGGTTTATACCAGCATTTATCTTGTATCGATCCCACCTATAAGAGAAAATACAAAAAAGAGAACATTCGAACTGAAGGAGGAGCTTTCACAAGAAAACATCTTGTCAATCACTATGTAAAGCCCATCGATTAATTGGCTAGATCGCAAGATCTGGAGAACCATTCCACCATTAAACGCTGCAGAGTCTAATTGGGCCTCAGTGGAGGGTTTGGTTCCTATTTTTGAGTTAAAGGGATTTAGGACTCGTCAACATAATTGGCGCTAGAAGGAGGTCCTGAAGAATGAATGGCTGGCAATATTTTTGACACAATATTTCACACATCATGTAATTCAAAATAGCCCACATGCATGGATAGTCATTCTCAAGACAACCCACACACACTGAGTACTCCTAAAATGAGTAACTCACCCCAGAAAGAGGAAGAACATCTATTCCTTGAGATACCTCGTGCTCTTCCTCATGAGGAGTTGAACCAGTTCAGAAGAATCACAAGAGAATACACCCAACAGATCGGAGTGTTGCCCTTAGCTTCGTTACTTCCTCGTAGAAAACAAGTAAGAAGACCAGTGGTCGATACCCCCGACCAGGTTTTTTTGCACATAGTAGAAGACCTGATAGATTTTTCCCTCACTGAAATCAAACATCCTGTTAATCTAATCCCCGAAACACCATCCGACAACTGCTCCGAGCACGACGATTTTTCCGACTAGGAAAGGTTTAAATCTGAACGCTTAATCTCGGGATCAGATGACATGGAAGATAACAATGATCATAATGAATAAAGGGGATACTTACCTCAAAATAATCAACCTTGGTTGGCCAGAGATGCTCTAGCCATCCATAGACAGTACATAACCTTCCCCGACATCCAAAGAAGTTACTCCCTAAATTTGACCCTGAAACCTCAGGATTGCCTGAAGACCATATCAAAAAATTCATACTAGCTATCAGACTAATGAAGACGTAGTATGCAGGATTTTCCCTTATACTTTTGAGAATTCGGCCTCTACATGGTATTTTAACTTAACTGTAGGATCCATAACCAGTTGGACGAACCAAAAGGATTTTCTAGATAAATTTGCAGAAGAAACCACTACAGGAGCTTTGATGGCCGAGTTGTTTTCCGCTACCATGAGTTCAAAGGAGAAGGTTAAAGACTTTAATCAGCGGTTCACCACTATCCTAAACAAATTTCAACCCGAAGCTAAACCCACGCGGGAGTTGCAAATCGAAGTATATGCTAATGCTCTCCCAACGTCTATTTCCATGTTTGTGAAGAGAGCTGCCAAAACAACCTTAGCTGAGAATTTTAAAGAAGCCAAAACAATAGAGTTCCAAATGAAGGGATGTAAAGAAGGCCAGGTCTCATTAGTTAAGAAGGAAGTTCAACCTCCTCCCAGGAGAGGACTCATGTTGACTAGACCCCCAGGGAAACAAACAGAACAATGTCCCAAAAAGGGAAGTGGAGACATAGAATACCTACAACGCATGGTTAAGAAGTTTTCAAACAAAATCATAGACATGAAAATAAGTGTAGGGGAAGGAACCAAGGCCAGAGGCCCTATAAAACCTTTTTTAAAAGAAACCCACCTTTCAAATCCATTGAACCCCCCTAGCCAACTTAAACATCGATCTATGAAATGTAGCATCTGACTCTCTCTGTACCTATTACCAAGATAAACACTTTGAAAGAGATTGCCCACAATGGGTGCATGCCATGAATTTGATGGCCAACCGGTTTCTAGATGAGGTTTCTCTAACCAAACAATCAAGCAGCTCAGTTATGAATATTGTTGATCAGGAAGAATTCGATCCACCGGAAGAAAGAACCATGTTAATATGGGACCATAACCTACCAATGCCTTCCGACGACCTATTAGAGGTTCAAGAACCACCCGCAGAGGTCTTGGTCATGCAAACATGGAATAGGGGTCAACCTGTCCTAAACAACCTTACTACAGCCCAAAATTCGAGTGGAAAACCATCTCTCGATCACACAAAAGCACCTTTTGTCCCCAAAATAAATACTATAAACATCCATACATGAGAATCACCCAAGCTAGAATACAACATAGTAGAAGATTTGAAAATTTTGAAGGCACATATATCATTCATGGACATGTGTAGAATCCCTCAGCAAAAGGACTCTATGTTACAAGCATTGAAATCATTAGAAAATACTACAACAAGCACTGACCAAGGAGAAAATATAACCCCCACATATCTAAGGAATAAATCAATTGTGAACGTTGCTCTGAAGATAAGAAGGGAAAACCCTTTGTCCCATCATTCCTTTTGACATTTGAATTCTTCAACAGAAACCTCCATAATTGCTTGGTCGACTCAGGAGCATCCTCTAATGTTATTCCATTGCTCATTTGCAAAAAATTAATCACAGTCCCTCTCAAAAGTGATAAACATGTAATACAACTGGACAGAACCTAGGTGAAGGTTATGGGAGATCTCAAAGATGTAATGACCAGAATAGCGACACACCCCAAATTTGTTCAAGTAATTGACATCATTGTAGTAGATATCCTAGAAGCTTATGGATTTCTACTGAGTTGAGATTGGTATGAGAAGTTAAACAGATATTTTAGCACATACTGGTCTCACCTTTGGCTGCCATTAAAGGGACACATGAATATGATCATAATCGATAGGGAAAGATATCTAAAACACATGGCCATCAACCTGGAAACTCTTAACGAGCCCTCATCGACAACTTTTCCCGTGTTAGGAAATTATTCCTATCATTATGATTTCGGGAATTTCTCCCCCCTCTCATCTGATTTCCTTCTTACTCAAAACTCTGAAGTAAGTTTTCAAGAAAATTTTCCAACGACGGCAGGGGAAACCCTCTTCTGTCAAGAATTGGTGCTAGAAATCACGGAACAGATAGGAGGAAAGGAGGAAAGTGGTATAAAAAAGGATGTTGACGATTTTCTCTCACAAATGTGGACCTTATACTTCGATGGATCTAAATTGCAAGAAGGATTAGGGGCAAGGTGCATCCTCATTGACCCAAAAGGTAAACAAAATTTCTTGTCTTGAAGACTAGAATTTGAATGCACAAACAACATCGTTGAGTATGAAGCTCTAGTACAAGGGCTAAAGAAATCCATAGAATTAAACGTTAAAGAATTAAAGGTTTTTAGAGATTTTGAAATCATCGTTAGACAAGTAAGGAACATTATACATTGCAACTCTCCCCACCTGAGGAATTACCAACAGCAAGTGCACAAACTAATAGAACATTTTGAAGCCTTCAACATTACAGTGATCTCTAGAACAAAGAACACTCTTGTTGATTCTCTGGCCACCGCTACCTCAAGGCTATCACCTCTAGAAGACTATGAATCCTCCCAGTTCACTATGGAGCTACTCTACAAACCATCGATGCCCAACAATATTTCTAATTGGAAGTTCTTTGAAGGAGATGAACAGATCATAAACTTTTTTACCAATCGGGATAATTTTAAAGACTTGGCTATTGCCAATGAATTATTCCAGGAGAAACTAGCATAAACTAATCCTCATACAGAACAACCGATCGATAAACCAAGGTCTCACACGATACCGAAGTGAGTATCCAATTTAGAAAACCTTTTTGACCTAAGGGAAAGATTCATAGGGTCAAAGAACACAAAGATGAGGAATTCTTGTCCTATGCACGAAACTATAAATTTAGGAAGCTCGGAAAACCCCAAGAATATAAATCTCAACAATACAGTATCTAAAGAGGAAAGGAAGGCCTATCTCAAACTTTTCAGACAATATCAAGATGTTTTCATATGGTCCTACCGAGATTTGAAAACTTATGATACTTGTATCATTCAACACACTATCTTGTTAAATCCTGAAGTGAAACCCTTCCAACAGAAGCTCTAGAAGTACCAACCATCCATGGAGCCTCTCATGTGTCAAGAGTTAAAAAAATTACTAGATACTAAGATTATCTTCTAGGTTAGACACTCTGCGTGGGTAGAAAATTTGGTCCCTGTGAGGAAAAAGTCTGGGGAGATCCGCCTATGTGTAGATTTCAGAAACCTCAACAGAGCTTCAGAAAAGGACAACTACTCAGTCCCACCAATGGAGAAACTCTTGCAGACCGTGTCTGGCTCTGAGATTTTCTCCCTGATGGACGGTTTTTCAGGTTACAACCAAGTTCTAGTTTCAGAAGAAGACCGTTTGATGACTACCTTCTGAACCAAGTGGGGAACCTTCCCTTATAAACATATGCCCTTCAGGTTAATCAATGCAGGGGAGACCTTCCAAAGGGCCATGGATGTATTGTTTCGGGGACTAATCAACAAGTGTGTAGTAGTCTATTTGGAGGACGTGACTCTATATTCAAAGAACGGAGAAGATCACATCCAACACTTAACCCATATTTTCGAAAAGTGTAGGAAATACGGTATACCATTAAACCCTAAGAAAATTATTTTTGGCATCAAGGAAGGTAAACTGCTAGGTCATATTATATCTTAAGTAGGGAGTTTCATATACCCAGAATGGATTAGGGCTATAGCTCAGCTTCCATTAGCGCACAACAAGAAGGTTATACAATCTTTCTTTGGAAAAATCAATTTCGTGAGAATATTCACCCCCGATTTCGCTGAAATGATCAAACCCTTACAAAAAATGATCCGTAAAGATGTCGAATTTAAGTGGGATGATGAATGGAAAAGTTCTTTCAGCAATATTAAGACTGCAATATCTCAAGCCCTAGTGTTTTGAAGTCTCGATTTTAGCAAAGATTTATTCATCTATACTTTCACCTCCAACCAATCGTTAGTTGCAGTATCGACTCAGAAGGATGAGGACAACAACGAGGCTCTGGTATCATTAATGAGATATAATCTCCAAGGGACCAAACTAAATTACCCTACTATATATAAGAATGCTTATGTAGTATACAAGGAAGTGAAACACTTCAGATCTTACATCTTGAAGAACCACACCAAATTCATCGTGCCTCACCCTGTAGTCTGATCCCTATTCATTCAACAGGAGATGGGGGAAAGAACATGAAATTGGATGGTAGTAGTCCAAGAATTTGATCTAAATATAAAACCTGCTAAACTGGTTAAGGGACAAGGGTTGTGAAAACTAGCAGTCGAAGCCCAGGACCAAGTAAATGAAGACCCCGGATGGGAGAATGAATTGGCATTATGGTTTGGTGAAGCTTCATACGCCTCCCCGGGGAAAGATTCTTGGTATGAGAAACTGACTTATTTCTTGCATCATAGGACTTTCCTAGAAAACCTAAATCCTAGGGAAAGGAGAACCCTTAGGTTAAAATCAACACAATATCGCCTCATAAATTCGGTGCTCTTCCGTGTTAATTATGATGGGGTACTCTTAATATGTCTCGAACGTGAAGATGCAAACAAGGTTCTGAAGGAGCTCCATGATGGTCCTACAGGTGGAAATTTCATAGTAAACACCAATGCTCACAAAATACTGAGAGTTGGATATTATTGGCCTACTCTATTCAGTGATGCTCACACATATGCTAGAAACTGTAAAACTTGTCAAACAAGTGCAGGGAGGGAAAAGAGAGCAGTTGTCCCATCCCAACATGTGGTTGTGTCCAAGCCTTTCGAGCAATGGGGTTTAGATATCATAGGAGAAATTACATTGAGTTCTTCAAAACATCATAGATACATATTGGCTGCCACAGACAATTTCACTAAATGGGCAGAGGTCATCCCTCTGACTCGTTTAAACAAAAAGGTGGTGATCCAATTCATAGAACACTAGCTAATCACAAGGTTCAGTATGCCTTTCATCCTTGTTTTAGATAATCTCTCTTACTTTTATTCCACCCTATTAAGATAGTTTTCTCTAGACAAAGGAATCATAATCAGATACTCTGCAAACTATTATCCATAGGGGAACGGAGTGGCAGAATCAACCAATACGAACCTAGTGAGGATATTAATGAAAATAATCACAGATAACGAGAGGAATTGCCACATTTCACTCCATAACACTTTATGGGTTGATAGAGTAACACCCAAGGAAGCTATAGGTAATTCCTTATACTTTATGGTATACAAATAGGAAGCCATTATCCTGAATGGGCTATATCTTCCATCTCTTCAACTTGCTCAGGATTCTAGAGGACAACCCTCATCAGTTATACAACAAAGAATTGATACCCTCATCATGCTGGAAGAAGAGAGAGAGAAATAAAAATCAAAGTTCATATCTCATCAGAAGATAGTTAAATGGTGGTTTGATAAGCATAAGGCCAAAGAGAAGAATTTTAAAGTAGGAGACTTAGTCCTAAAATGGGATAGAGAAAATGAGTCGAAGGGAAAACATTCGAAGTTTCAGAATTTATGGCTCAGGCCTTTTTAGGTAGCCAAGAAAATTGGGGTAGCCACGTATCAGTTTAAAAATATGAGGGGGGAACCTGACGCCCTCCCAGTGAATGGCCAAGCCCTAATACAATATTTTTGTTAAAAAAATAAAAATAAGTAAAAATAAAAATTTAAAAATTGTGTGTGTGTGTTTTATGATGTTTTATTTTTAGGTAGGTCAATTGAGAAATGAATTTTGTTTTTTGTTTTTTACTATAGTACTTCTGCGCTTTTGAATATTGTGTTTAGCAAGACATTGGTTGACCTTAATTCATTCAATATGATGAACTTTGTTCCTAACTCATCGCTTACATACAACACAAGAAGCGTTGGGAGACCTGCGGTTGTTTTAAACGGTTTTCTATCTAACCTATGCAGATGAACAACCTTGGAAAAGTGATGAAGTGTCTGCTTGGTGGTCTAGTAAAACCTTAAGGGAAAGGTGGTAAGCTGGAAAGGACTATATGTACCTCAAGACAGAGCGAGAAAAAGATTCACCTTATCCTTCTCATTTTGAAAAAAAAACAGACGTCCTCTTCTTCCACTCGCTCAAGGCATTCTGCCGAAATAAAATCAACAATATCATATGAGTGCATAGTAGGAGAGGGTATGCAGATAACTTCTTCGGGGCTATGGAAGCTCACTGGAAGCGGAGCAAGGTCTATGATGTCAGGGTGAATCTGTCGAAGCTATGGACGCTCATTGGCAGCGGAGCAACACCGTAGCAAGTAAATGACGATAACTAAAGGGTTGGTGCCAGTGAATTCTTTACTCGACTCTTGTCAAAGGGGGAGCGAGTCAGGTTTATAGGAAAATAAGGTGGAATAAAGGTTGAAAACCCCACAGGAAGGCCCGAATGCACCAACCAGGAAATTTCAAATGTAAGGGTATAAGAGGCTCTGATAAAAACCAATTAAGTTCTCAAACAGAATTTGCATCAGTCGAGCCTGAGGTAGGAACAGAGATTATGCTTTCACCCAGTAATTCACCATTTTTTGAGCACTCAACACACCCTAAAAATTCTTTGTTAATATTTTTACTTTTTGGGTACCACTTGATCTTTTGCACTGTCTAATTCGATTTCATTTTTGGAAATGTTTGTCTTTGATTATTTTCATCACTCTCATAACATATCCAAGTTTTCTTGAACATATGAAACCCCATGACTAAAAATGTGTTAACACTTGAATAAGGAATCGACAGCCAAACACCCCACCCAACACGCTTAGGTTTGGCATCAGAAGGAATTCAAAGAAGAAAAAGGAACCACTTGAAAAACCTCAGTCGTCGAGCATCGATCTCCATCGACATCGACAAAAGGAAGTTGTGGTTTGCGTTAAGTTTTTTCATATAGATATCATTGATATCTGATGTTTGACGTTCTTTATCAGGATCAGGTAAAACCCAAAAGGATCACAACAAACATTTTCTCCGGTCCTCGACGCGTTTTCGGGATTGAGACTTTTTCAAGGGATGTGATCTGAAAACACTTTGATAATTTTTCCACCGATCGTCAATACTAGACACTTTTTCATCATCGGCAAGCTAAGGTTTGTTTAGAACGAATAACCTAAGGAAAATCTTGAATCTGATTAATACAAGAGAATTAAGTCATTAGTCTTCAACGCCATGTGTCTTTACCAGGTAAGAGGGTGATACGGTCTAGTTCTATCCCAAGTCATTCTTGGTTCCCCAGGTCTGAGTCACACCTCTGAGTCAGATTTGTCACGTCAGCATTGTATGGTAAGAGCAATCCGTGTCGGATATTTTCATAGGAGGATACCAACGAAAAAAATTGTGGACCAACCCCGATCCCTAATCCACCCACTGAAAGAGTGACACGACGGGACGTTTTTAGCATTAGATATGATCGAATTCAGAGCATTCAAGGAGCTAATTAATATATGATCCTGCATTAGTTTCTACCTCGTGCACCAATCAAAAGAGTTGTTTAAAATTACCAATAGACCACATCACCACCCATGCCTCAGCCGTCAACCCACAATGAATTTAAGTTCTAGATATTTGGTGACAGATTTATTGAAAATTCACTCATAACCCGAATTGAATGGTTGATGTGACACGGTAAGAGCTTTCCTGTTTAAAATCTCTTGAGTCATTGTGAACGAAATCATTCTACACGCAAGAGAATTCTAGAGCATCCGAAGGAGAAAGACGAGCAACTTGAAGGCTGTATTGACTCCGTGATTATCAAAATAACCAGGTTTTAACTAACTTCAAAGGTGTGTGTCCTAGTCTGTAAATTGTACATGGATATAATTTATATGTTTTATCCAGTTTTTTGTTTTTACACGATCTCTGAAAATTCATTTTTAAGTTGTAGGAACAATGCTTCCAAGAAATCCAACCACTAGAAGATTGTCGAGAGCATCGAAGCTGAAAGAGCCAGAGGTAGGTGAAGGATCTTCTCTAGGGATCTCAAAGCAATTGGAATACGTCACGAGGCTGGAACCTGTTGTTAAGACAACAACAAAGAAGGTTTTCATCCAGCCTCTGGGATTTGGCGATACTGAGGCAAGCACTGGGTCCAAGATGGTGCTCCCACAGTGGGGAGATCTCTTTAACAAAATTAGCTAAGAAGAATACACAAAATATGTCCCACACAGTGATCCAGACGTAAGGGCACTCAACAACCAAGTGTTCCCGAACATCTGACGGTCGTATCTTCACATGGTGGTGAGAAGGACCCCCATTTTCCCTTGCATAGAGGTCTTGAAATGGCTCATTGACCACACAGACACATAGAAGTGTTTAATCAATGATGACAATGGCGAGTGTGTCGGAGTTTTCCTCCCGGTAGAAGTTCAGAAATATTACAAACTCAAAGACCCAGAGGAAAGGCTAAACACAGACTTCGTCGTGAAGTTCTATGAACACCATGGCACCAGCCGGGTGATAGTGTCATGGTGGAGGGAGGAAAAGAAGTTTACCAATCAGAGTACTGGCTCGTATGGGACAACTAACTTAAGGGAGCCATACGTCTATTTGATGGATCTCATATGTTGATTGTACGGAGAGAAGGATTTCTCTAGGTTTTCAGAGGCATGGATGCCTTTGGCATACACAGTCATGATCGTCAAGTGTGGCTTCAACTGGGGAGAAATAATATCCAAGCAACTGAGCATCTATGTGCAGTAGGCCCAGGTGTTGAAGGAAGAGGAAGCACCAATATTTTACATGGCTTCATACTTGCTCGATGTCATGTGCACTAGAAACGTCTTCGTCGGCATGAATCTAAGATGGCATGTTACAGAGCTCCCGGTCCATGTCTATTTTAGTGTGCTATGGGAAAACAGGTATAAGAAATCCTACTCCCTCATCGGTGATGAATTCATCACCTGAATTTATTTTACTCTTTTTAAGAAGGAATGCCCAAGGCTATCGGCGGCAGCAAAGAAGATGATATCCAAGGTAGGCCATTGGTATTTGGACGAGCGTGCCACCTACATCAGGTTGTTTGGGGCCATTGAACCACCACATATCCTACCAACTCATGTCTCAGACCATCTCGTCAAGGGAGAAATATGTTAAAAACTCATTTTGCAAGGATACAACGCCACCCTGGTCAAGGACAAGAAACGAACCTTCATACCCTACAGTTTCCATGTAGGGTTCTACCTAGTAAAGGATACCACTCAATCCAAACAAGAGGGGCTAAGACAACTTGAATTCATATTCCCAATGGGCCTACTTTGCAAGCACGATCCTAGGGGCCTGGTCCTACAACATGCTTCACAAGTGTCATCTTGTTGGTCGTATTCTCACGACAAGTTCGAAGACGACGTATTTACAAAGAACGCCCAGGAATGGGATGAGGTGGTGCAAAGGATGGTCAACCCAAAAATGACAAGGTTCAAGGCCATGAGCATGGATAAACAGGTGGAAACTATAGATCAGTCGGCTCAAGAGGCCCTATGAGCTAGGGAAGAAATCAGAGCGGCAGAGGCAATAAAGGTGCAGAATATGGGACTAACTATGACACCGAAGGCACAGGCAAGGCGTTTGATCCTAATGGAATAGGTGCAATGAGTAATTTATCATCTGTGGAATGACCTAGACCTCGTGGAAATGAAAAGGGTCCCTGTCGACAACCCAGATGAGAGTCAGGTAGGTCCAAGTGGCCCTGAGCTAATACAAATTGAAGAAATCATCGGGTTAGATAAACCTGAAGTTACAACGTCGTAGGTTGAATCACTAGGGGACATTCCATCTCAACCAGAGATAGCAAGGACATTAGGGAGAGAAAGTGCACCAAACCCCCTCCATGACTTAACAACAATCTATGATGGTGAGGAGAGTTCGAAGGTTTCCTTGGTGACTCCAGTGCATATCACAGAGGAAAAGGAACCCGAGAAGTCATCTTCCCCAACTCTCGATGCTCAAATTCAAGTCCTTCCATAGAATGATCAAGAGGTCGAAAGTGTTTTAGACACTGAGCTACTTGATGTAACGAGGACCCAAGTGGATAACCCGAAGGACGAGCTAGGGTCGGGAGAACAAGAAGAAGAAGTTCCACAGCAGGAAATCGACATCTCAACAACCGATTATCAAGTAAGTATCGAGCGTGCCCCTGATGCTTCAATTTCAACCAGCAATTTACCTCCCAATGAGAACAACCAGAGGCTAAACCTTCGGAACACACGAAATAATATCAATAACTCAGTCTTGAACAAATATACATCGTCGAGAGCCTGGGAAACATGCTTACCTAGGGAGATCAGCAAATCCCTAAACTCGTGGATGAGGTTATTGATATACAAGCCATCTCCTATGACTGGAAGAGGAAATCCATCGTGAAGAGATCCACCAAGAAGAGGAGGCTTACTCTATATCTCTCCATCTTCATCACCATAGAGGAAAAATTGATTAGCACAAAGCATGCCAAGACATCTGATCTTATCGATGCAAGGATGGTAATCAAAAATGCCACCCAGGATAGAGAGAAAAGGGATTAAGAGAAGTTGGTCGTTGTGCTGAAGGAGTTTGAACATCTATGCCATTTGGAGAAACATTATCAGGACTCCACACAGGCCATGGTGTTCTTGAGAGGTGAATCCAAGACGCCTACAGTAAATTCACAAATGAGCGGCACCTATTCACTACAGGAAAATCCAATTTCCAAGAAGACACCCTCATGGCACTGGAGACATGCAAAGATATGGAAATATGGTATGAGAAATCACACCAAGAAGTGGAAAGGATAGATTAAATTAGCATTGTTCAATAGGCTCGAGACGTCAAAGAGCACAATATTCGGGTACTAAGGGATAGAAGCATTGATCACATAAAGAAGTCAGTTGAATATTGGGTGAAAATGGCCCAAGAACCTCATCGAGAAATCCAAGAGAAATGGGTTGAGTGTGAAAATATCTTGACCAAGATCAACTGGGCAATGAGAGACAACGGCCTCCCAGAATTCGACACACCCGATGAATTTTTCGACTTGCATCACATAGTCAAATTACATGTCGAACAAGACTCATCGTGGGTTGCGGAGATAGATAAGGTGGAGAACATGGTTCCAGGTCAAGTGCAGCAGTTCATGGAACACTCGATCAAGGCTCGGATTGTGTTGCAACAATTAAGTGTTATAATGGTCAAGTATTGGGCATGGGTAGTAGAGATAAAGGAGATCCTTTCGGCCCCGATGGACCAACACAGATTCCCATATGCCAATACATGAGAGGATATCTACGTCCAATGGTCAGAGTACAAGAAGAGCCATCCACTCAATTGAAACCATTTGATGACTCTTAGAAGACTGAGTGATGAAAGCGCCATGTGGAGATGTTTTGTTTTACTTAGCTTGCACTTTTTCTAGCTATGTTTAGTTAATAATATGTTATAAATAGGAGGATCGACCTGTTAGAAAAGGTCGATGGTTTTGGAAAAGACACTCATTTTTGGATTTGTATAGAACTATTTCAGAGCTACCTTAATTGAGAAGCCATGTTTAGGACCAGAGAAATGTTTGTGTTTTTCATCAAAAGCGTGTGTGATTGGATCTGAAGAAGAATTATTTCTGATTTTATTTCATGAATGGATGTTGTAATGAGTAAGAGCCCTTGAATCTGTTGATAAGTTATCTAATTCAATATTTTTATAGTTCTTATCTCTACTGATGAAAAGTAAATCATTGTGTTAATATGTGATTGATGATTAGATCTGAGGAAACTACTCTTCTTGCCATCGTTTATCGCATGTATGTTCTCTTCTTATAATCATATCTTAGTCAATAATTGTAACACCAACAAGTTAATGTATTAGTACTAGGCTTGGTGTAGGTGTAAGAATCATTGTCTGGATTCTTGAGCATGTGGGTTATTCCGAGCTCGGCCTTCTTCAGTAGTTAATCTTTTCCCCTTTGTTACCCACTTGGTTTATACCAACATTTATCTTTTATCGTTCCCACCTATAAGAGAAAATACAAAAAAGAGAACGTTCGAACTGAAGGAGGATATTTCACAAGAAAACATCCTGTCAATCACTACGTAAAGCCCATCGATTAATTGGTCGAATTGCAAGATCTGGAGAACCATTCCACCATTAAATGCTACAGATTCTAATTGGGCCTCAGTGGTGGGTTTGGTTCCTACTGTTGATTTAAAGGGATTAGGAACCCTCAACACATAGTTGACCAGTCTCGACTTAAAAGCATGCCATAGTTGTCAGGTATGTATACTTCTATTATATCAATAGTTTGATGAAATTTTGGATTAGCAGACATTTTGATCAATGCCTTTTTTAATTCACCAATAACTTTAAGTCTTGTTCTTTCTAACTGAATAATCTGAATGTTAGATGGTTCAGGTTTGACATTAAGCTTCTCACAGACCTTTAGGGGCATGAAATTAGATGAGGCTCCTGAGTCTACCATGCATATATGGAAACTCCTATTAAATATTTCAAAAGTAATGAGGTAAGGCAGGGACGCATTTGTCGCTACTTGAATTTTTGGTGGAATTTTATTGTTAAAATAACTTACCTTGGTTGTTCCCTTATTTGTTCCAACGTTAACTTCCATAGTGCCAGAGGAAGATTTCCCTTGAAAATTTTTAATGAAATTATCTTGAATTTGTGGAATCTTCATAAGCTCAAATAGGGAAATGTTGGATTTAGTCTTCTTTAGGTCTTCTAGGGAATCATATTCCAACCTTCCTATGGGTATATACAAAACAATAGGTTTTGGTGTGATCAATCTTAGGGTTGGAATATGTGGTCTTGGAGGGATTGGGGGTAGTGTTGGTTGGAGAAGATGATTGTTTGGGGTAATGGGCATGTTGGGAGAGGTTGGGTTAACAGTATTGGGGGTGTCATCATAATCCTTCTTGTTGGCACTCCTTGTAGTAATAATGTTTTGTGACATATGTACCTCTTCAGCTTCTTCTTCATCTTCACCATAAGGAATATCCCAAAATAAATTAAGTATTTCTCTTTAGGCTCTTGAGATTCCTGAGGTTGTTCTTATTGTTCCTAACTTTGTTCTCCTTCTTCATCGGCTTCACTCATATTCTTTGTTTCCTAGGTTTGGATATCCTGGACAATATCTTCCATGTCAATTCCTTCCATCTGAGAAGGGGTGGTTTTGTTGGTTGGAGGAGTGTTTTTATCTTTCTTGGGGGTGAACCTAAAGAATTTTTTTCTAGCTAGAGGATCCTTCTCCACCACTTTTTTTCAAGTCTATTAGATCGTTGGATAACTTCTTAATGATCCTCTAAAGAGATTACACATCCATTGAATCAAGAGGCTTTTTATCTTCACTGGGTTTGGACACAGACACTTTACCCTTGCCTTTGTCTTTAGAGGGATCTCAGTTAGAACTGCCTTTTAAACTCATCATGTTCTTTTAAAACTTAAGGGAATCCTAGAAAGATTCTTCTAGAGTGCATTTTTCAGAGTCTTTTACATACATGTCCATTGACATAGGTAAATCGAAGGTGTAGAATTCAATAGTTACATCTTCAGTCGGTTTAGAGGCATGTGGGATTCATTTTAACAGATTAAGGAAACGTTGATTGTAATCAGTAACCAATTCTTTCGAATCCATCTTAACTCTCAATATTTCTAGAACCTGGGTGGTTGGTGTCTTATTTTCCCCAAACTTCCTGAGTAATATGTGCTAGCATGGAAAATGCCCCTATTACTATACTAGGTCGAAGTATAGGTAGAGAGTTGATCTTTGTTAAAAGAAAGTTCTATTTCTAAACTACCCCAAACAATATGAACTTAAAATACAAGAGAAGGAAAAGAGGATGTACCTAGGGTCCTTTCGGCTGGTGTATACCTCCTTCTCCTTTTTAGTTTATTGGGATGTTGGTCTCCTCCCAAAGCTAACCTGCAAACAATTTAGACAACAAAGCTACAAGATATTCTATCTCTACTTATCAATGTTATGGTTCAGATATAAATGTAAATGTATTAATCAATTAAGCACAAAAACACAATATTTGAGACAAAAAATAACTCTTTTATTCAGATCTGAAGATTACAAAAAGTTACAACCTTCTTATCGATAGACACTCCGCAAACCTGGTCCAGCCTCCTCTTATTGTTGCTCCAAGTGAATCATTCCTTTGATACCTCTCACAATAAACTAATATCCTTGGGGAATAGGGAAGGAATTGTATAGGGAGAGGGATGCAGGGGAAATGTTGAGGGAAAATATCAGAAAGGGTTGCAAATCTTGGGCTAAAAGGGGAAGGGATTTTGGAATAGTTTATCTATTCTAATGCTTGATTATGGAATGAGACCCAAGACTTCCTTTAAATATGGTTATTATGTTTGGGGATGGGATAAAATGGGTGAATTGGTTGGGAAACCCTCGATATCCTGTAAACTCCACCAAATTCCTTGCAACTTTTTATTTTTTTGCAACTTTTGGAGGTAAACGCAGGTTGTTTAGCATGCAACATGCATATGTATGTGGGTTTTCTAGTATGCATCTAGCATGTGTATGCGGGAAGTAGTGCAACAGGGCACGTACATGCTCCAAAAAATGGTTTTTTAGAGAGAGATACTCAACAGTAATTTGGAAAATTGTGCAAGTACAAAGGCCAATGCCATGTATGCATAGGTAGGGAATTTTAGGGATATAACAGATGCCCCCTGATGTGTAAGGTCAAAAGAGCAGTTGATGGATGAAATACAATACAAAATATTTACCAGTCGGAAGGCACAGAGTTGAGTGAGCCTAGGACCAGAGTTTGGGAGGTCGCTATCTGCAAAAGAATAATAATCTCTCTGAGGTGAGCATACCCTTGCTCGGGATGAACAAATCATCGCTTCCAATCAAGTACACTGCAGATCCATGTCATAGAAATTTCTATATAAAGTGTATCCAAGAGCAATACATAGCGGATCTACATCTCAAAATCATTTGATTATATTCAAGTACAATATTATATGTATCCTCATGAAGTATTGATGCATGTGGCTAGAGATGAGGATACCATAGCTCGATCAACAACTTCAAGATCTTCAACAACTCAGGTAGGACTATAATAGGCGTGTAAGACTCACTATTCTGAGGTCTTCTATTTGTTGTCAAGGAAATATTGGAGGATCTCGATCATCAGGCACGGAACTTCATTGATTATTAATCTAGACTTGACAGGACTCTCGGGATGGTTGACTCATGCAAGTCAAGAGACAAACTGAAGAAAGGTCGACTCAGGTTGGATAAAAAAATCCTTGGAGAAAATCATGATAGAATGATGAGACTCAGGAAGCTGAAAATTGACATAAGACTATGATACAGGAGGCACCACAAACTCTCCATATGTTTGGAAGAGTAACCAAACAGAGGAGGAAACAACTCTATTTAGCGAGAACAACTTCCTAAGGTCATAATAGATCCCAATTATTGGAGAACAAACAGAAGGATGTGCTTTGTCTAACAGAGACTATCTTTCTACCAAAAAAAGAATTAATATATCTCGTCCCCTCTTTTTGGATTATTTGATTTTTTTGTCTTTTTCAAGTTTTTAACGAGCTAGAAAAGGAATAAAAGAATGCTACGTTACAAAGGAGGAACAAGTGTCGTGAACAAGAAAACTATTTCCAAGTGCATGGAACATACTGATGCTCAGAGAAAGGAGACATGTGCAGGATAAGGACACTCTGGGAAAATTCCTCCATGGGTCAAGGTGTCAGATCACAAAGGCAGAAAGTGTTGCATGGCTTGCGTATGAGGAATGCTTGAAAGGTTCAGTTGAGAGCAACATGGATCCGATATTAGACCAAAGACACAAATATGAGACCTGAAATGTGATTAAGCATGACACAACAAGACTCCTTCCATGTGAATTTTTACGAGCCTAGAGAAGGTAATCTCAATGGTTTTTTCATCTTTAGAGAGTCTAAAAAAATGCTAAAAGAAGACTCCAGGGAGTTCCTTTTTCTCAATTATTCTAGTCGGTTTGAAAAAGGTTTAAACTTATACTAAAAAAGACGTATGTTCAAAACCATTTTAATGAGTGTGATTGAGACAAGATCACTCAACAATCTTTTCAATTTTAAGGAGTCTGAAAATAACTTAACTATGGACTCACAACCTTTTTCTAGGTTTACACTCCTTGGCATGAAAATGTATAAAATATAACTAAGGATAACTCTCTTAGTGAGACAAGTCTTCTGAGGCGTACCTTTTTCCAGAATTATCTATTGGCTAGAAAAAGGGTTAAACTCATGTCGAATATATGTTCTTTCTAAACCAATTAACAAGTGTGAAAGGAACAAGGTCACTCGACAAAATTTTCATATTTAGGGAGTCTGAAAAGAGCTTAACTATGGACTCCGAGGGGTTTCCTTTTTCATAAGTAATCCCCAAGGCTCGAAAAAAAGATAAACCAAAACCAAGGAGAATGTTCCTTTTTCAAAAATTTAGTCCCTCAGGCCCGAAAAAGGGTTAAAATTACACTTGAGAATACTCTTCTAGTCAACCAAAGTTCCTAGAGCATCCCTTTATTCGTAAAATTATCCATCCGGACTGAAAAAGGGGTAAACTACCACCAGATAGATGTGCCTTCAAATTTGAGTTTGGCGAGCGTGAAGGGCAACAAGATGGCTCGACAATATTTTCAATTTTTGAGAGTCTGAAAAGGTCTTAAAGAAGACTCTAGGGGGGCTTTCTTTCTCAAGTAATCCAGATGGGATTGAAAATAATAAATAAAGTCTTGTTTGATGTTTCTTTCAAAATTTAAGTGAGCTTGAAAGACAATAAATAGTGCTCATTAGGGAATCTCGTGGGTAAGGCCAAGAATGATGATTAGTAAGAAGAATGAGGCTTTAATATTTAATCATAGCGGGACTAACAAGGACTCCCAAGCCTATAGTAAAAAATCATAGGATGGATGCCAAAATGCAGCAAAGGATCTACCTAGGGAATCTATGTAGAGGTAGGTTCTACGACCTAATTACGACACTTCTAAAGCATATGAGAAGGTTCTGTGTCACACTTCGGTGGGACCGATCCTATGGAAAAGATGAAAAATCAACACTATGCAGAAAGCTAGGAGTGAAAACCTAACCTATATGCAAAAGTTGGAAAATATGACTTTTACCATAGGATGATATAAATGTAACCTATCTCATGAAAATTACATAACCAAAAGGACAAGTCTAACAAAATGACCCAAAGATAACTCAAAAGAGAAATCAAATAGCCTCCAAGTCATGAAAAACGAAAAAAGGGGACCAAATTAGGGAAAAAAGGGCCAACAAAGTCTATAAATAGAGGTGGACAACGCATTTTTACCATTGCAATTTGGAAATTAACAAAAAACGTCCAAAATCCATTTTATCAAAACGTAAATTCTTGGAGCTACGATGGACGAAAAACCTTCCCACTTGGACCAAGTAAGTACAAATCACCCCCTATTTCATTTTAGTTCATTCATTTGCATCTAATTTTTGTTTGTGAGGCACGTGCCCTTGTAAAAGGGTCATCTCTACGTGTACGTGAGTTGTCCACGATTAGCCCACATATGTACTCAGGAAGAGTAATAAACAACCCGAGTACATACCTGACTGTTCAAACTACAACCCGCGTACACCTCTCCAAAGTTTGTGTGTGACAAGATGTATGTTCACTAAAGAGAGAGGGAACATGAGGAGATGGATGTTTTGGTCGAGGAGGACAATGTGGCCATTGCTACGCTAAAATAATGTGGCTTGTGGAAATTTTTTTGGTATTCATTCATGAGGGCACAACCGAGGTTGCTCAATCCTCTAGTTGAGTATTGGCATCCTGACGTAGAGGATTTTATGTTGGAGGGTCAATCACTGACCCCGACCATAGAGGATATCTACTTCATGACCGACCTCTCTAGGAGGGGGGAACCAGTCAACTTGATGACTTTTCCTCCTAAGTCGTCTAACATTGAGGACTACATCGGGATGTACTGTGAGGTTGGTACCTAGAAAGTAGGTTCGCATGTGTCGATTCACAAGATTACCAACCTCTCCCTTCGCATCATTTTATTCATGATCGAGCGGATCATGGGATCCGCAACACTCCATTAGTCCTCTCGTGCACAGATGCACTGTGTAGTTCAGTGCTCAGAGGCTACTATCTTTAACTAGAGTACTACCATGCTAGTATGCATGAAGAGACAACTTATAAATTGTCGTAGGCGTATAAACAAGAACTTCAGGTTTGGTACCATTTTATGCTATTTTTTCTTCGAGAGGGTGCCCAGTCTCATCCCGAGAGAGACAGTATGGGGGAATATTGCCTCCTTCCAAGAATTGTGCAGGTGGGTAGTTTTTTTTCCTAGACAAGGTGGAGGAAGGTCCTAGGAGGCCTTCGACGATAAATTATTTGACTAGTGGACCTGTCAGATTCTAGTCATAGAGGACTATCCCTGTGTAGGGATTAGTTTTATTAGAGATCCCGACATGCCCGTGCCCCCTAGCGAGGAGCGCGACGAGATAGGTAACATATTGTTTTTTAAGTTTTTAATTTTTTTAATTTTTTATATATATCATTTTTATGTGTGTGTCAGAGTACTAACTTAAAGCTCTGTTATATACAGATGTGGGACCAATTCAACTGACAGACTTCGTTAGGACCAAGCGTCATCCTCGACTAGAGGCAGAACCTATAGTAGCAGGAGGACCAACAGCTGCAGGAGGACCCCCAACCGAAGAGGCTTATAGAGTCCTACGACGAGTAGAGAGGAACCTCATTGCTCTCACTCATGCATTTCCCATGGTCGAGATCAAGGATCTTCTCCCGGCTATGTAGCCACATGTAGTAGGGGTGCCTCAAACCTGGGTCCAGTTATTTTGGCGTCTTGTGAACGTCATTGTCCACTATAGTAGGGCCAATAGGACTAGACCTTAGATAGCTTTGGAATTCTTATGTGCCGAGGGCACTTTTTGTACTATGTATTTTGAGGGCTTAAGCCCAACGATGTATACCGGCTACTTTTGAGGCTTTCATGCCCACTTTGTACTCATGACACCATTTTTGGACATACATATATACTTATTTTTTGTTTTATGGATGACATTTTTACAAATGTATTTACATGTGTATGTGTGTGTTTTACTTTTACATGTGAGAACAACATGCCAAACTAAAACTTGATTATCTAATGAATCAGTTATATGGTTAAATCTCCTAGGAACATGAATATAAGTAATATAATCAAAATATCGTTCTAAGATACATACCCTAAGGAATATTCAATGAAGAGTGGGATCATAAATGTGGTAAACCCCATTTAACTGGCACACAACCAGTTGAGCATCTAAGTAAACCCGGAGGCGAGAAATACCATGTGACAAGGCATCACGTAGTAATTCTATCACTTCACTGTACTCAGCAATATTATTGGTTATGTCGCCTAGAAAAATACCTACGAAAGATAGCAACTGGCCCCTAGGTGTGAAAATCACCCAAGCTACGAAAGCAAGCCTCCGAGTGTGTCCGCTAGCACCATCCACGAACCCAGCATAAACCTCCTATTCACTTGACATCTACCATAGTGAAAAAGAGAACATGAATAACTACACGTCCACAAAAAAAAGAAAAAAATGTATAAAACAATATACATATATACAAGAAGCCACACCTAGTTGACCAACCTAAGTGTAATAATTCTTAAGGTAGAGCCCATATTTAGGCTCCTCTAGGGAATTTCCCTCTAAATCAACCAAATGGTAAGCACCCTTCTCTAAGACCTCTTTCACAATGAAAGGTCTAAACCACATGGGTTTGAACTTGCCTGCCCCTATGGGATATTTGTCTTGGTTGGAGAAAATATGATGGTGAATGGACCTATCATATTGACACTTGACTCATTGCTTATGAGCCTCATTAGCCAATGTTGTGTCGCGACGCTCCTCATCGAGCTGCTCGAGATATAGAAGATGTTCCTCAAGTAGTGTAGTGTCGAGAAACAGTTCCATTTCCAACTTCAGAAAATGAATTTGACACTCAACGGGTAAGACTGCCTCCAGCTCGTAGATGAGTTGAAAAGGTGAAAAAATGGTGGTAGTATTTACAAAATTTAGATAAGCTGAAAACATCGAATATAACATAAAATTCCAATTTGACTTGGCCGAATTGATCGTCCGCTGAAGAATAGTCTTGAGAGACTTATTCACAGCTTCTACCTTACCATTCGCTTGTGGGTAATAGGGTGATGAAGGTTCTTGTTTAAACCCAAGATTTGATGTTAATTCAGTCATCATTTTATTCTAGAAGTGACTGACATGCTCAATGACAATCTCCTTTGGGATACCAAATATAGATACTATCTGATTGAAAATGAAAAGGGCAGTAGTTTTCCCGTCATTGTTAAACGTCTGCATAGATTTGACCCACTTAGTGAAGTAGTCGATTGCTACAATGATATAACGATGCCCCCTAGTAGAATACGGGTGACATGTAGTGAAATCAATCCCCCACTTGGTGAAAGGAATGACAACAATAACCGAGAATATAGGAGCAGGGATCTGTGTCTGCATCTTCCGACACAAGATCTGGCACGCTTGACACTTCTTGACCGTCTCTACACAATATTTGATTAACGACTGACATAAGTATCCTTCACGAAGAATATTTTGGGTTTTTTCCAACCCGGACAAATGACCGCCACATGCTTTGGTGTGACAATCGTTCAAAATAAGCTATGCTTCTTCGTGAGTAAGACATTGTCAAAGAATGCAATCTACACCTCAACGATACAAAGTGTAATCGAGGATGAGATAGTTTCGTGCTTGGTGTCATATTCGTCGACGCTCATCACGAGAAGCAGAATTGGGGCACTTCAAAGTCTGGAGATACACAAGTATATCTCCATACCATGGGTCTGAAGATGCAATCAGAAAAATATCTTTGTTAATTGGTGATTCTTTAGACGAAACATCACCACTTTCAACCGAAAGTTTCGAGATTAACTCAGTGAATACCAAGGACTTTTTAGATTTCTCCAAAATGAAATCCAAGTCAAACTCTTGGAGGATAAATATCCATCGAATTATTTTTCCGTCGATGACACCTCGCGTTAACACATATTGAAATGGATTGACGACAGCAAAAACAGTGGTCTTGCGAAGTGATATATAGTAACGGAACCATTGGACAACGTGAACAACTTCCAAAGCAATTTTCTCAACATGTGAATAGTTGGGTTCCGGTCCCACTAGGCCTCAGCTAAGATAATAGATAGCGAGCTCTTCGAGAACATATTCATCTTGTACCAAGACCGTGTCGATTGTGGACTCTACAGCAACCACATATAACAGGAAATCCTTGCCATAATCAAGAGGCCTAAGCAGAGGGGCATACATTAGAGCATGTTTCAACGCATCAAAAGAGAATTGAGTTGCTTTGTTCCAATAGAATTGGACTAAATTTTTTAAAAGATGCATGAACCCTTTCATAATCTTGGCATAATTAGCAACAAAACGTCGAAGAAAGTTTGTTTTCCCCTGTAAACTTTGAAGTTGGGGTATTGTGCGTGGGGGAGGAAATTGAACCATTACCTCAACCTTAAGAGGATTAAACATGATCCCTTTTGTCGACATGATGAAACGTAATAAACGACTCAATGTCACACAAAAAATTCACTTGTTTGGATTCAAGCAAATCTGATAGTAGCGACATCGCTGAAAGATTATTCATGCTAGATCATCCAGATACACCTAGACTATGTGTTTGAGGTTGTGAAAAGTGAACGACATGACCCACTGAAAAGTAGCTCCAACTTTATTCACGAAAAAGGGCAATTTTCAATACGCGAAGGTACCCCAAGGAAAAATAAAAGTTGTTTTATGTTGGTCCGAGAGTTTGATTTGTCTTTGATTAAATCCCAAAATATTTTCCATGAAATAAAATACTTCGCAGGCCGCACACTCAACGACAATCTCATCAATAAATGGGGTTGTAAAATTGTCTTTCCGGTAATATTTTTTCAAATCCTGGAAATCCATACAAACTTGAATCGTGCCTTGTTTCTTGTTGATAAGAACCGGGTTCGATACCCATTATGTCAATTGTACGGAGTAGATGAAACCATCTTTGAGAAGTTTCTCTACCTCATCCTTTATCACCGCTTATTTTCGAGGATTGATCAGGCGAAGCTCCTATCGGATTGGTTTGACATCAAGATAAGTCATGATTTCGTGTTTAACAATTCATGGATCGATGCCTAGAATCTCCTCCGAAGACCAGGAAAAAACGTTGTGGAACTCCTTAAACAACTCGGTGTAGATTTGAATCTCTTCGGGGAAGTAATCTGCTCCGACGAAGACATTCTCCATGACGCCAGGTGTTTTGGAGATATTGGTAGGAATCGTTGTAGAAATACTTTCCATGTTTCCCTCGACATATACTATGTGTGTAGCCAGAGGGTTGATAGGACAAGGGCTATCTCCCTTCATGGTCGCAACAAACTCTCCTGCCTCTATTCTCCTGAGCTCGGGAAGAAAATAAGATCTATAGTGAAGATCATCCCAAGGTCTGTCTAGACCAGTAATTGCCTCCAGAATCATCTCATCAGAGGGAAAGACTAATTCTTCCAGAGTGGCAAGAGAGTATTGAGCCCAAACAGGCTTGAGGATAGGATCTAGCTCATATGGGGGAGCCAAATCAAGGTTGGTTGAGCCTTTTTGGACAACATTATACGCAACCTCAGTCACAGATAAGGGCATGACCATACCAAGGTTCCCTACCCCTTCCATCGAATCCGATGGGGAAGATAAAGTCCATAGGTCATGAAAGTAGCTTGTTTTAAAAGACAACAATCGCAAAATTGCAGCCTTCGGCTGGTCGGGGATGACCGAAATAAACCTTACATTATTGGAAGGAGATGGACAGTCAAAAGTTCCCATCAAAGCTAGAACAATCTGACACCTAAATTGATAGTGCATGGTTGTGGGTTATAGATCATTGGGACCGTGGAAGCCCCCAATGAAGGGTCAGGATGAGAGAAGGAAAACTAGGCGACAGTTATAATCTGGCCTTCGTGTGGAAAGTATAAGACCTGAAACATGGTGGCTACAACCGCGTGCATTGCATAGGTCCAACTCTGTCCTAACATAAGATTGTATTCAAGAGTCACATCGACTACTTCAACCTTGACGCACACAGTTTTACCCTCCAACTACATGGGAAAAGAGGGAATTATACCATATTGTCTGAAAGATCGACCGTCAAAATCTGTAAGCAATGTAGGTGGTGGAGACAACTCAGGCTAGCCAATGGCCCTCCAACATGCCAATGACATCATGCAATTCGAGGCACCCTCATCAACCACCATACGGAAAATGTTCTATGTCAATGATTTTGTGGTGTATGCCACTACTTTCTAAAAGGTGACATGGTGAGGAAGACGAGGTTTAAGGTTAGTGGGATCGAAAATGATCATTCTTGAGTTACTAGGTTCTGTCGCTCCCAAGGAAGACAACAATGCTTTTTGCTTTCAGGGGAAACTCTGGAGAACCTCCAAAGCAGACATTGTAGAAGGAGTTTGTGCTAGTTCCTCCACAATGAAGTAATTATGAGTTGCCCTCACATTTGGTTTATGAGAATCCTTCTTGAACACACCTTTAGGGATGTGAGTCATTGTTTCTTCCACTATCTTCTCAATTTGAAGAGGATAAAATGGGTTGGACGCATCTTTTCCCTTATCAATAGATTTTGGCATTCTGTAATCATGTGTCTTGGTTTATAAATGAGCTTCAGCATTCATCATGTAAATATTTACGGCTGAGTTGTTTGGATTAGGCGTGGGGGGTCATTGACCACCCCTAGCCGCCCTCGTGGATGCAGATGCTTGAGCCATATTTTTCCCTTGTGAAAAATGGTTTGTCAACACAGCAGGATATTGCTATGCCAGTATCTTATGGGCTTCTGCGAGACAGGGCATAGGTGAGTTAAGTGGTTGTTCGTGCAAAGCTTAAATAGAAACTTCACCTTCTTCTTTTCAGTTTTTCCCTCACCAGCACTGTCAGCAGCCTTTTTATCCCCCTTACGCTTCTTGTTTTTATGTTTCTTCTTTCCCTCACTCTGTTGGTTAGCCTTGGGATTTGTCGATTGCACACTATGTACATCTAACGTCTGGCTTGCGGGGGCAGTCGAACTAGGAGTTTGGATGGCCATAGTCTATTGAATCAATAACTGATGTAATTGATTAGACAATAGATCCATGGACTTGATTTTTGTTGATCCCACTATGCCATCAATGTGGGGCCCAGACTTTTGTTTGTCCTTATCGAGATTTGATCATGGTGCATCAGTTAAGATCTTGTAAAGCATGCTAGACTGAGAGTAAATAAGTTCCCCTTGTTGGGCTCTCATAATAGCCTCTTCTTTAGAAAACACTTCGGACGTTGCTACATCTTTGAATATGCAAGGAAACAAAGACTTTAAGAACTACTCAAGAAAAAATGTAGGATGGACCTTGACCTTAATCAAAATCTTTCGTCGTCATCATTCTCGGATATGATCTGAGATATGGTCATCCTTAGTCTACTCAAAGTTTGCCAGCAACTCAATGTCAAAATCGTATCTCACTGGAAACTGGAAATGGTTCAATAAAACCATAGTCAGGTCATAAATTAAGAATACTTTGAGTTGTCAAGCTCGATATACCATTTCATTGCACCCTCTATAAGAGTGCGTTGAAAAAGGCACAACTGAACAGAGTCATTCTTCAACGAATTGGATGAGCACCACAAGTGAAAATCCATCACATGATCACTTGGATCTTCGCCAAGCTTTCCCTCAAAATTAGGGATGTCATAAGAAAACTTAGTCAGCATGGGGGGCCAACGTGGATAATGACAAATCAGGTCATTTAAAAATCTCGACAAGTCTAGCAAATGCAGGGTTTCCATAAAGGCCCTGAAGCCTACGTAACCAACAAAGCTATTAATATTCCACTTTCTGAAATGATCAACCGACATTGTAACATTTATCCAGCGTGAATCACAGATCACACACTAAAATTTCCTAGAGGCCAATCAAGCAAACAACTAACTAGTGGGAAGGACAGTTACGCCAATTGACACTAAAGAAACTTACTGGTGCAAGTGAAACTCGAACTCGGAAGCACCCTCCAGGTATACTCTACAAATCCTGACTCGACATTTGCCCTAGGTACCACGGTATACCCCCACAGTCACCCATGTAAGTCCGTAAAAATAGGCAACTAGGTTGTCAACTCGCATTCAGTTACCAGGCAGGTACAGTCAACAGTCGGGTTGATCGTAATGGGAAGTTTAACAAGTCTGAAACCTTCAAGGGTGTTGATAATTGGTTTGGAAGACAACTGAGGATCTCGAACAGATTCGAGGTCCATGAGGCTCTGTAGGAAAATGAAATCAATGTGATTCCCAAGAAAGACCCTCAATATACAATCCCCACTACACTCGGTTCATCTTCAGAGGGGTTATCTCCTCTACCTTTCCTTACGCGACCTCGTGTTTATCTCCTATGTTAGAGAGGGGTCCCGACTAACTCTTATGACGCTGGACTTTAGACACTCCCTATCTCAATCTCCAATGTTTCTTTTAGATGGCCTTGAAGAATTTCTTCTTCACACTATTTCAAGGCCCTAAAATCCCAAACTAGTCGTTGAACCCTACAAACAAAAAGTCTTATAGATTTTAAGTTAAGCGTTAATTTTATGGGCTTGATTTCCACAAAGGATGTCAACGCGCAACTAGTGGTTTTTGGAAGAGATGAAAACAAAGAAAACTTTAGAGCATTTATATGAAAAAGCAAACTAGATACTTTGAATTTAAAGCAAAAGCTTGTAAAATCTCTGTGAATATCAACTTTTCAAATTAATGTTTCAAGATCTTATAACTGAAAGTTTCCAAAAAGAGTATTTTCGTTTCACGATGCAAAACTACTTGTACTTTGAAGAAAGCAAGAAAGAACTTTGAAATTGAAACTCTTTTCTTTTGCAAACAAACAACCTAGGCTATACTACCAAACTAAATGCAAAAATTCTTTTTGATTTTTTGAAATGCTTTAACAAGAAAAACCAAAGTAATTTTCTTTTTTTTCAAAGCATAAACAAGACAAAGAGAAAACAGAACCCAAGATTAACAGAGACCCTAGGCCAACTGCGTAAACGCAGGGATTCAAAAGAAACCAAAGGAGGATCAAAATTTTGAAAGTTCACTCTAAACCTCTAGGGCAAACAAAATAAAACCAAGAAACAAGTTAAAATTGAATCTGTAACCCAAGCTAAAACCACTAACAGAGACCCTGTAAAGTCCAAGAAAGGCCTAAGAATCCAAAGGCTTATCTCAGGAAAGAGAAAGACTCCTCTCTTTTTTTTTAAACCTTCAAGACACATAGACGCAGGTTGTTGCACCAGCAGCCTGCGTATGTACATGGTTTGTCTATTGTGAAGACTATGTATGTACGTGGGTTGAGCCAAATCAAAGCACGTACACCTGTGATGTTTTTCAAAAAAGATAAAGACTTGGCAGATTAACTGGGCAGGAAAAGTTGGTAGGCACCTGGAAGGTGACCAGAGACCATAAATTGACTCTGTAAACTTGATAAAAACTCAAAAGGAAATTAAAAAAAAAAAACAATTAAAACCAAAAAACCTCCCACTAAGACCCTAGAGAGACTCCTCAATGTAGTTGCCAATTCTTCTAGCGGGGAAAATCCCCCTATTACTATACTCAGTTGAAGTATAGGCAGAGCATTGATCTCCCTTAAAAGATAGTTCTATTTCTAAACTACCCCAAACATTCTGAACTTAAAAGACAAAAGAAGGAAAAGAGGATGTACCTAGGGTCCTTTCGGTTGGTGTAGACCTCCCTCTCCTTTGTAGTTTCTTAGGCTACTGGTCTCCTCCCAAAGCTGAACTACAAACAATTTAGACAATAAAGCTACAAGATATTATATCTCTACTTATCAATGTTAGGGTTCAGATATAAATGTAAATGCATTAATCAATTAAGCATAAAACACAATATTTGGGAAAGAAACAAAACTCTTTTACTCATATGTGAAGATTACAAAAAGTTACAACCTTCTTATCGGAAGATGCTCCGCGAAACTGGTTCGGTATCCTCTTATTGTTGCTCCAAGTGCATCATTCATGTGATACAAACGGCTACAAAGCTTGGGCTAAAAGGGGAAGGGATTTTGGCAGAGTTTCTCTGTTCTAATACTTGATTATGGAATGAGACCCCAAGACCTCCTTTTAAATGTCCAAAAGATGGTTATTTGGTTTGGGGACGGGATACAATGGGTGAATTGGTTGGGAAACCCTCGATAGCTCATAAACTCCGTCGAATTCCTTGCAACTTTTTTATTTTTTGCAACTTTTGGAGGTAAACGCGGGTTGTTTAGCATGCATCCTGCATATGTGCATGGTTTTTCTAGTATGAAGCTAGCATGTGTATGTAGGAAGTAGTGCAGTAGGGCGCGTACATGCTCCAAAAAATGGTTTTTTGAAGAGAGATTGTCAATAGTAATTTGCCAAATTGTGAAAGTAGAAAGGCCAATGCAATGTATGCATAGGTAGGGCATTTTAGGGCTATAAAAATATGGTTCCAAAGGTTCTTTGATTGGTAATGGAGGCTTCTTCTAAGGAGAAACACCAAGTCGAATCTTTCTCTTCAAATGCAAGGGGAAACAAAGGACGGATGACGTCTTCATGTGGAATGCTATGTAATCTAATAGTTAGTAGGAATTTCTTCACATCCTTTTCTGCTGAATCTTTTTTGTCAGGGTCAAATTTCAGTAGGAACTTCTCAGGTGTCTGGGCATGTCATGTTGAATCCTCGGTACAGTGAATGCGTTATCTAACAACCAAGGCTAGTAGAGAGGTGGATTATGGTTCACATTTTCTCCAACCATATTTGGGGGTTGATATATGATAATATGATGTGGGTTATCTTCAGGTTCACTCTCAGACTCGTATATTTCTTCGAAGTTTTCCTCCAACTCGTTTATTTGAGTATAAACTGGTGATTTGGGAGGAGAGGGTGGTCTACCTCCTACTCCATCGGCTAACAAATAATCTTCAAGGTTAAATTTAGAAGTCTCGGGAAAATTAGAAGTGTCTTCAAGTATATGATACTCATGGGTTCCAAAGGAAGGGTTTCCTTGATAGGAGTCTGGGTTGGCGAAGGAAGGATCTATATTTCAAAGGCCTTCTTTATTTTCAGGAAGATATTAGTCTAGGGGAAGTGGTCTGGTCTGTCTGCTAATTTTCCTATTCAAGGCATGGTTGGTATGTTCAGTTGAGTATCTGACTATGGTGTCAATTCTGAGATTGTTAGGACATGGGGTTGTGGAGAGGAAAATGTAGGTTCGGGAAGAGAAGAAATGCGGTGACTACTGAATTGAACTGTCATGTTCACAACATACTCCGGGGGGAGGAAAGTGTGCTCAGGGTGATTTTTTCGGTAATCACTTCACAAGGAAATGTTTGTTTGAGGAACATAATGGGAGGGGATTGAGTTTATATTTGAATTCATTCAGTTCTGTGGCCCTCCTTCTAGCACCATTTCTATTGACGAGCCAACAAGACCCATTCAATCAGATGAGGTAAAATGCCCAATGGAAGGTCCCAATTAGAAACACTCTCATTTGAAATAGAATTTCCAACCAGATTCTGACCTAGTTACTGATCTAAATAATATACTAACTAAATATGAATCTAAGAACCAAAGGTTCTCAAATGAATTAAAAATAAAAATCCTAATTAACTATTTCTAAGCTAAGATAAATGATTACAATCCTAAGATGCATATTCTAGTATACTCTAAACTAACCTATATCAATCAGGAGTAAAACTAAAGATGAGTACAATAGGAGATTTGTATTACTTGTACAGAAGAAATTCATATAGTGAGGAATATTAAGGATTGATAAATTAACCAATTATAACCAACATAATTGATTCATAAAGTGAATCACAAGGTTGTTGCACTCAAAATGAAGAATAATGGTGACTGTAAATAAAAGAACGTCAATTCATAAAAGAAATCATAAACCAACATTCATGAACTACAGAATAAGACATCCATAAATTGAGCAATCACATTCATACACATTGACACCGTCATTTTCATAAATGTCTCTCATTCTCTATTCATCCAAAAGTAACAATACGAGTCGTCTTTCAAAAGAACCAAAAGCCCTGTCCCTTTTACATTCATCTCATTTATAGAGGACTATGGGATCCCTTCACACTCCTTATCCTTTGAACAGTCAGGATCCCGAAGCAATGCTTCAGATCCCTTTCCCAATTAGGACATTAACATAATGACAACAAAAATGAATGCTCTGCAAAATTTTGGTTACAATGATATTATTAAGAGGGTCCCAATGGTTGTGACTTTGCATCTATGAACACCTTCCAACTTTTGAATCCTTCAAGTAAGAAATCCACTCGATATAGTTGCGCTCTTTCTAGGTCTACCTCGATTTTGTACATGGGAATTATAACCTATATCCTCAAGCTTGTTCAACATGATGCACGAAATCCTCTATCAATGCGACCATTCTGGTGTGATGGATTAGACTTGACTCTATAACCCCCCGCACTGATTTCGTTGATCACTTTGATGGATTCCAAGCTGAGGTTTATTTTGGTATCCACGTCCTCAACCATCATTTGGGTTGATGAAGCCTTATTAATATCCCTAAGGGGGTCCATCTTGAACTATAAGAGTATATTATCTGTCAATCTCCATATCTTGGTACTTGAGGTAGTGATCTACTCTTGAGTATTTAGGACATCTGTAATTGTTGTCATCCCTGCATCCAAGAGTCATTGATCCCTAATTCTGTGTTCATATGAGTACATCGATAGGGTATTTGGGAATTCCTGTTGTGATTCTTTCCATTCTATGAGTTCACCGTAAGCTTCCAGGTATTTCTGGTATTTTTCATACATTGATTTCACTTGTGTATTCAAATTTTTATGATCCGACCCGACCATCAGTACTTTGTCAATTGCACAAAATAACCTCTTATGCACGTCCCAAAGTTCTGTATTCTTTTCAATGGTCTCTGCTTTTATGGTTTCGAGAGCCACTGTTTGATTTTGGCTTTCCTCCATAACTTTCTTTTGGAGATCATTGTCTAGCTATATCTTCATGGTTTTCTTTTCACCTCTTTCGTTAAAATTTCTCAATTCATCCAACTCTCCTTTGAGATTTGTTACCTCCTGGTCATGTGTGGTTTTAAGCTTTTCTATCTCACTCACATGGGCCTTTTGGATGAGGGTGGTTGTTTCATTAAACAATTCTTGTAAATCGTTTTCATGTGCCTTGAGTCGCCTTTCCATCTCCTCTTCATCGGTTCGCTTCATTTGTTAAATTCAATTCATGTGTTCATTATCCATAGTTTCCAGGGTCGTCTCCATCTCAGTGACCCTACCTTTTGCAGCATCAAGTGCTCCTGCGACTTCATGGACGGATACTTTGTTCACACCAGCAAAAGCACTGAGTGTTGAGGATAATTATATCACATTATCATTCAAATTTGGTCCAAGTTTCTATTTGATGCTCCTTTCTAAATATTCTTGGCTCACGTCAGCTTTTCCTCTTTTCCTTTTAGGGGTTCTCTTCTCGATATCTCATGTCTTGTGGCTATAATAGTAATCATCGACGACGAATATTGCTCCTTTGAAGTCGATTCCTTCATAAGTGAGTGATAAACTCCCTAGGACAGAGGCTAAGGGAGTGTGCTCTTCTATCATGGTGTTAACCAGATCAAAATCAAGGCTTACAATGATAATTGCATTGTCACTTGCTATATTGTCGTCTTGGGCATCGGGAATGTAGATCTTATCTTTTTAATTCTTTTCTTGGGCCTTTCCTGGGGCAGTCGATGTTGATTGTCCTATATTTTTTGTTCCTCCTTTGCTTGTATTAATTTTTCCTGTGGGAAGATCTTTATTCCAAATTTTCTCCAGTGCATCTTGTTTCTCCTTGGCTTTCCTCTTCTTCATTTACTTGTACTTTTATTCAACTTCTTCAAATTTTCTCGTCAGTTCAACTTCTTTATCCCTATTTTTCTGCTCTTCCTCATTTATCCTCTCTCTATCTTTAAGGAGGAGGGATTTGAGTTATTCTAGTCTAAGTGTTTTGTCCTTCTCTTCCTCTTTCCTTAGTTGTTGTTGAGCATCATCGGTGGTGAGTCTCTCCGCTGCTTCTTCAAAACTTAAAGCGCCTCGGAAGACATCTTCTGATAACCAAGTGTTACACATCAAAATTACTCATTTCAATGATGACCTATTGTCATCATTAGAAGTGTCGCAAGTGTCGCATTTTTGCCACAAGTGTCACAAGTGTCACATTTTGGCCACAAGTGTCGCAAGTGTCACAGAAATCATACAGTCATCTTGCCTATATCCTGTCTCAAATGACATCACAAGGAACACTTGAAGACACCCTCAGAGACTTTTTTAAAAAGGACATGTCATCTAATGAAGAGTACAAATATTTTACCATGAAAAAGACCACTTAAAAGACATTTTTGAAGGACAGTGCTCCCCTACCCACTATTAGGGAATGATAGCACTCCCTGACCTTCTTTGGGGGAGTGATCTAGCACTCTATATTTGAACCTTCATTTCATCCACCCTTATCCTTTTTCTCCATCTAGTACAAAAATTGGTGAAAACCTCAAAGTCGGTGAATGAATTGAATCTTGGGGGGGCATGTCTCCAGCCTTTGATTATCATTATGGAGTTAAGACAATAGATTTTCAAACTGGGGGCAGTGTACCAACTATCCATGGGTATCCCAACCTTTGGAATTTACATTGGGAATTTACAAGCATACGTTTAATTTTGTTTCAAGCTTGTGTAAAAATGAAACCAATACTGAGCATGGTCTTTGTTCTTTCTCACACTTGAAAATACATGAGAATGTAATCGAGTAGACTTTTATCACTTTTTTGGACTCGTAAAGGTTATACGAAAAAGTAACCCCCTAGAGTCCTCTTTAACCTCTTTTCAGACTCTCTAAACATGAAAATATTGTTGAGTGATCTTTCTTCCTTTCCCACTCATTAAAAGGTTTGAAAGCATGTCTTTTGAGTGGTAATTTATCTCTTTTTTGGCCTCGCGAGACTAACATTACAAAAAAGGACAACACTGGAATCACCTTTAAGTTCTTTTCAGACTCTCTAAACATGAAAAACCACCGATTTTTCCTTCTCTGGACTCGCTAAACTATACATTGAAGGGTCAATACGGGACCAAACCCTTACTTCTTCCAGTTTGTTAAACAAAGGAAGAGGGAATTACCGAAGGTGAGTTATATCAAGCATGTGTTACCCTCCTCGAGATCATTAAATTAAAAAGAGGTACTCGTCTATCTAGATGGGGGAAATGTTTTAAGAAAGCAAGCCAAGCAGTTTTTGAAAACATCACCAGTCACTCTTACAGTCGCCCTTGAACATGACACTTTGTCTTTGCATACATTTTAATCCGTTGAACCAATCCTATGAGTTCCTTTACTTCTTTGGGTCACCCGAAGAAAGTCACAGTGTCCATTGCATCATCATGTTTTGGTCCATGTCATGTTTCCGTTGTTGTGCCTCAGTGTTCAAGGGAAGTATCTGCCTTGAGACTCAACCATCACAAATATCATGTTTCAATACCCGTGTAAGTCCATGTTCATTTGATCCACCAATTTACATCTCTATGTCAGTTTCATGTCGTTGATGGGGGATACATCAAGACCCTCCTTCGACGAGTCTGTTCCTGTCAACTACAACACATTATTTGGGAACTAGACTTAGAAACCAATTAGTACCTTGGAACCTGCATGCCTCAATGGAAAGCCTCCTCGCTTCTGACAGTGGGTTTACATCACTGACCTCTGATCAAATGATTCCATGGATGTTGGACTTCATCTCATTTATTCACATTCACTGGAATGTACTAGGGTACCTTGGGAATCATTGACATCAATGGTTATTTTCCCTCGCACTTGTTAACGATTTACCTCATTGATTGGTAATCAAGTGGTTTCTTCCATGTTCGAAATCATGACATCTATTCACATGGTAAGACTTGTACTACATAAGGATCGGTTAGAAGACCCTGGGTTGAGTGATCACTATGATATTTACTTTTCCCAGGTTACGACAAAGTTTCTCTTGAAGATTGACACATATACTGTCACATAGATGAACTTTGTATTGGTTCTTGGCTATGTCTTGTCATCTCATATATCCACTATGTATTTTTCGTGGCTACGATCAGTTCATGTCATGGAAGTATAGATACACATTGTATCTTTGGTGGCTATACTCTTTGTTAATATAATTATGGATCCACAGTGTATCTTATGGCAGCCATACCTTGCAAGTCTTTATCACCCAAGCATAGGTATGTCTGCCTTAGGTTTGAAACATATCATAATATTTGTTTGATTTTTGTGTGCAGTTTCTACCAAGTTATCAGAGTCCATACCCTTTCTCGAAAACGTGTACAAAGTACTTCAGTCATCGGTTTTCGTCTTCTAACTTCACACTTTGGGGGGAAATCTGTTACACATCAAAATTGCTCATTTCAGTGATGACCTATTGTCATCATAACAAGTGTCGCAAGTGTCGCATTTTGGCCACAAGTGTCGCAAGTGTCACAGACATCATACAATCATCTTGCATATGTCGTGTCTCGAACGAAATCACAAGGAACACTTGAAGACACCCTCAGAGGCTGGTTAAAGAAGGACATGTCATCTAATGAAGAGTACAAATATTTTACCATGAAAATTACCACTTAAAATTCATTTTTGAAGGGCAGCGCTCCCCTACCCATTGTCAAGGAGTTCTAGCACTCTCTGACCTTCTTTGGGGGAGCATTCTAGCACTATGTCCACCCTTCTGGGGGAGCGCTGGGATTTTTTGAGGAAATTTTTGGTAGCACTCCCCTACCCACTATTAGGGAGCACTAGCGCTCCTTTCCCTTCTTTGGGGGAGTGGCGTAGCGCTCTGTGCACCATTCTGGGGGAGTGTTATGCTGTTGAAAAAATCAAGGGAAGATCCCCCTTATCTCTGAAATCAGTTGGATTTGAATATGAGGTCAAGGATGGAACTTAGGGAGGATCCACAACTAATGGAGAAAGATCCTCAACCTATCCCAAGAATATCTAAGGTGTTTAGGCCTATCCAATCCTATATAAGGACGCCTCCTCATGGTGAAAGGAGGGAGTTTTAGAGATACCAAACTTATGATCTCATGAGAAGTGGTATTGAGAGAAATGGAAGGCATCAAAATTATGATCTCATAAGGGAGATAATCAGTGAAGCATAGTCATTTTGTTTGTGGATCATTTGAGCAAGGGGTTGGACAAGGAGAGCTTGGTGAGGTTGTTGCATCTGCATCAAAGGTCTGTAAGTATCTCTATTGAGTTCTCATTAATGCATGTTCTTGGCTTCTTTCCTTCAAGATTGTGTATGCCTACATGAAATTTTGTTTAATGGATAGATCTAGTTTCAAACTAATCGTAGTAGAATAGGAAGCATGCTTTGTCTTTGATTGGATTGCAAGACCTATTGAAGAGCTTGTGGATCAGAGCTCAACTTAGAATTGGGCAAGGAAAAACATCATAAAAGGGTACATCTTCTTCCTCTTCTCTATATATTAGTTTAGATAGGTTTAAAGGGTTGTTAGTGACCAAAGTTATCACCTTTATGTCTTGATCTTAGAGATTTAGGATCCAAGAGGGAATCCACCTATCTGCAAGGGTATTTTCATGTAACAGAAATTGGTGACTCCATTGGGGAGAGAAGATTTTAGTTTTGGTTTCCTTACTTGGTATTTTTTTTGGCCTTTGCTCATCTTTAGATATTATTCATGTTGTGTTTCTGATTCTTAGATGTGTTGTTGGCTCTTGGATTCATCCCATACACACTGAATTTATGGATTTTCTTGAGTTTTTTTTAGTTCTGGGCAAGTTTATGTTCTTCTCAGAGGCTAGGACTCCCCTACCTCTTTAACCAGGGCGCTAGAACTCCCTTGCAGGCTCCCATAGAGCATTGCAATGCTCTGGTTCCCTTGACACCAGAGCGTTGGTCTTTTTCTGCTAAAAAACCTTTTGGGAGTTGATCTCTGAGTTTAATTTTTTCTTGATTCATCTGCTCAGGGTTATCACCATCTCAGTGTGTCTTTGTTTTGGCCTCCAACATTTTGATTTCTAAGAATTGATGATGTTTTGTTTGTATTTTTGACATATTCCTTCCTTAATTTGAGTCATTCTTCTTCTTTGATATTTGGAGTCGATCTACTATTTTTTTCATTTATTTGATTGAATGAAAGTTGTTGTAAGGAAATTCAAAGATATATCCATTGTTCCATTTGATCTTTGAGGTCATTTTTTCCAAGAAATTACTATTTTCTTTACTTATATTTTCCCACCTTTCAGATCACTTTTATTGTTTTTTCATCATCCATTAGCCTTCTCCTACCTTCACTAGCAATTTCACCAATTTTTATGCATTTTGGGTGAGTTTTTCTTCATTTTTTTTACTGTTTTTTAAATTTTTGGGTGGATCAACGCCCCCCTGTAGGCCATATCAGAATGATAGCACTCCCCTGCAATGATTTAGGGAGATTTGCAGCACTCTGTACCCTTGAGACAGGGAGCGTTAGTCTCCTTTTTGGAGGAGTTTTTCATGTTTCTGCTCAGATTTTCTCAACTTGTTTTGTGGAAGTATTTACCTAGACTTTGTGATTGGTTTGTGAAGTTATTTAGGTTTATATTTGGTTCTTATCACCCCTTATTGTCTTGATTGGAGCTTGAAACCTTTTTCAGAAATGTGAAATTGCCTTTTCTAGCTGCTTGTTTTGTCGGGACAGTTTGAGTGATTTCTCTTTCTCCCTGTCTTTTCTTGGATTCTTCTCTGGATTTTCTTGTAATCCTTGAATGTTTGTCAGTTGTTGAATCCTTGATTGAGTTTTTGTTAGAACAAGTTTCTACTTTTTTTCTTTCATACCTCACTGCCTTGAGTGCATGCTTTGTTTATAGCCTTTTTGCTTCATGTCTTTTGCATCTGTATAGGAATTTTTCTCCTGATTGAAAGTAGTAGAGCATCAAAGGATTTGTATTTACTTTCTGTATACATTAGAATCAAGCAAAGAACACAGATGCATTCTTTCTTTTGGGTAGTGAAACTAGTTTTCATTTGAAGTAGCGAACTTGCATGGTTTTTGTCATTTTTTAGTCTTGGTGTATAGTCTCTTTGACTCATTTCTTGAAGATATTGACATTGATGAGTTTGATAAAAAAAATTGGGACATTATGCATTTGGGAATGATAAAAGAATTCTCCTTCTCGTAATATAGCTTTCATCAAAGTGAAATATTTGCATTCTCATTTCTTTGCATTGTTTAAAGTCGATCAAAACATCATTTAGTCCACGCCATTTTCCTATTGAGTAAAAAACAGCCTTAAATCAAGTGCTAAACTAAAATTTATCAGACATTTTTACATTTTTTGTTAGAAAACCTACATTGGCTCAAGGTGTAGGGCTTTGAAATAGGTTGAAAGGATAACTTTCCAAAGTTTTCAAACAAACTTAGAATCTTGTGATAGGGAGATAAATCCAATTTTCGTATAAGCTTATTGGGATGCCCCTCTCACACAGGAGTTATGCACGAGGTCATGTTCAGGAGAGTTACAGAGATTATCCCTTCATGGTTTAACCGTTCGTAGTAGTCAGATCATATTTTGGGGGTTCTTCTTGAGGTTCAACTGTCTTCATTTGGTCTCAGTCCTTCGTGAACTCTGAATCCGTTCATGGTCCTCTGGAGTCCTATCAGTCCAATTGTCCTCAATTCTCTTGAAGGATTTCAGACTTGTTATCCTACCCATACATTCAGAACGAACTGTCGACTGTACCCGCCTAGGGGATAACTGCGAGTTGGTGACCTTAGTAGCCATAATCTTCAGGGTCTTACACAAGGTGACAGTGAAGGGAAGTCTCACTGTACCTGGAACAAACGTTGGTCAAACTCACTCGGGATCCTTGGAGGGTAAATACACAATTACTACATGGAAGCTTGCACCAAGATGTAAGTCCATTAAGCAGGTCGCCAATGTCACTGATCCACCAGCTCTATCCCCGCCCCTTCCTATATTGATCTCACGACGTTGGATTTCATCACCAACTAGTGGTTTCATTGTGGGAAGTTTTGTTTGATTGTTTGCTTCTTAGATTCATAGGGTGTGTTGTTTTTTTTTCTTAGTGGACCTTAGGTCGAGTCAGTGTTAATGGAATCAACTCCTGGGAGTACCAATGGAGGAACCCCTTGTCCCGGGGAACCTTTCACCTTTCCTTCTTTTGGAAACATTGGTCCTCTATACATTGCCACACTGAGTCTTCCGGGACTCACTATCGGATTACCGGTTTGGTTGTTCCCCACTCCGATGATATCGAATCTTCCCAGTGCTTCAACTACACCTAATGCTTCAAATTTAAGTAAACCACCCACACATCAACCTCATGTTGACTTTTCACCTTCTTCACCCATTAAGTCTCCTTCCCTTTCTCCTTCTTCGCCTAGTGAAATCTCTACAACAAGTAGTCAGGTTAATAAGAAGAAGAAGAAACAGAAAGAGAAGAAGAATAAGAACCCGAAAAGGACCAAGCCTCCAACCATATCAGATGTTGGATCCAAGCAACCAGCTATTATTAATCATACTCGGAGTGTTTATGAGGTCAACAAGATTAAAACGAAGAATCTAAAACCCAAATTCCTTTGCAGTCTTTGTAAGGGAGACCACTTTATGAGGGATTTCCCTGGTATTCCCAAGGTCTTAGAAATGTGGTACTCCATGTCATCGAGCTTTGCTCAAAATGCTGGTGACACCTCGTCAACTAGTGACATTAAGGTTGGTAAGAAGAAGACAATTGTCAAATTTCCTTGTATGTTATGCAAAGGTGATCATTATTCTAACCTTTGTCCTCGTATGGATGAGGCTTCTTCTCTTTTGGAAAAGCTTCAACTTCCAACTGGTTATCATAATATTTTCCCCAACCCATCATTATTTGATGAAATGGTCAATCCGGTTCCATCCCCGGTCATTAAAGTTGATCAGGTGGTCAATCTAGTTTCATCTTTGGTTGAACCACTAACTAAAGTAGTTGATCTAGTTGCGTCATCGATCAGCCCCACTTTTCATCTGAAAAGTGAAACCCAAGTGACTGATCCAGTCCCATCATTGGTCAATCCCACCCTTCATATAAAAAGTTCCAACATGGTCAATCCCACTCCTCCTATGACGAGTGCCAAAGTGGTTGCTCTGGTCCCTTCATCGCTCAGTCTGGTTGATCATGTTGTCAATCTGGTCACGTCCTTAGTTGAACCAGTTGAAAAAGTGGTTGATTTGATCCCATCTTTGGTCGATCCCACTATCCCGTTCGAGAGTGCAACCCAAGTTGTCGATCTGTTTCCACCTGTCGACCCCATTCTCCCCTTGGATAATGAAACCCAAGTGGTCAATTTGATGTCGTTATTAAATTATCCTACTCTCCCGCTAGAGAGTAGACCCGATTCTGCCCATGTTTTTCTCATTGATACAGAATCTACAGTGCTGGGGGGGATTCCTTCTTCTCCCACAAAACCCCCTCCAAGTAATGAGGCCATCCTTCTTTATTAGAGTGTGCTAACTAGACCTCGTCTTCCCTCTCACATTCCTTTCAAGATTACAGTATAGGTTTGTGGTCAGGATGTTCCTCATGCACTAATAGATGAAGGTTCATTCGTTAGTATTTTGTCCTCTATTGCTTGGCAAGATTTGGGTTATCCTCAGCTTGTGTCAGTTACCTAGACTCTATTCACTTTTAACAGAAGAACCAGTCACCCTTTAGGGATCCTTCCCCATTTTCTCATAACTTTGGGAGGGAAAACTGCCTTTGTTGATGTTATGGTAGTCCAGGACCCCTTGGATTTTGATTTACTCCTTGGGCGAGATTATGTCTATGCCATCAAAGACATTGTGTCCACTCTTTTTCGTGTGATATATTTCCTTCACGATGCAATAATTGTGGCTATTAATCAACTTTAATTCATTGGTCCTAAATTGATTACCAACCCAATGACCTCCCTAAACAGTTCTTATATGCAGACAGTATCTCCCCCGCCACAGGTCAATTATGTGGCATTGTCTCCAATGAATTTAACTTCCGATGACTTAGATTTGGTAGTTGACATGGTGATCTCTTCGGTAGGGCTATTGGAGCCCGATATCCCTACCCCTGATGTGACCCTCGACATGTGTTCCTTCCAAATCATTTTTCTTCCATCCAGTGAAGATCTCTTTGAATCCATGACCAAGTTTTGTCCCTTGACATGGTTTCCATCCAGAGCATTATCCTCTTGGAAGCCATGATCAAGAAGAGGTCACAATCATAGTTTTGCTTCTCTGTGGAAAGCTCGTTAAATAATGAAATAGAAGCTATGAGCATATTTTTCCTCTCTATGGAAAGCTCGTTAAAAAATGAAACAGAGGTCATGAGCATAGTTTTCCTCTCTGTAGCAAGCTCGTTAAAAAAGGAAATAGAAATCTGGGGATTGAACCTGGATCCTTGAGCATAGTTATTTTATTGTGTCAATCTCATTAAAAAATGAAACAATCACCTCTCATACCAAGTAGAGTCTTTCGTTAGGTCTTGTATTTGAACCTTCATTTCATCCACCCTTATCCTTTCTCTCCATCTAGTATAGAAATCGGTGACAACCTCAAAGTCGATGAATGAATTGAAGCTTGGGGGGGCATGTCTCCAGCCTTTGATTATCATTCTAGATTTAAGCCACTAGATTTTCAAGCTGGGGGCAGAGTACCAACCCTCCATGGGTATCCCAACCTTTGGAATTTACGTTGGGAATTTACAAGCATACGTTTAATTTTGTTTCAAGCTTGTGTAAAAATGAAACCAATACCGAGCTTGGTATTTGTTCTTTCTCACGCTCGAAAATACATGAGAATGTAACCGAGTAGAATTTTATCACTTTTTTGGACTCGTAAAGGTTATATGAAAAAGGAACCCCCTGGAGTCGTCTTTAATCTCTTTTCAGACTCTCTAAACATGAAAATATTGTCGTGTGATCTTGCTTCCTTTCCCACTCATTAAAAGGTTTGAAAGGGCATATTTCGAGTGGTAATTTATCTCTTTTTCGGCCTCGCGAGACTAACATTACGAAAAAGGACAACACTGGAGTCACCTTTAATTTCTTTTCAGACTCTCTAAACATGAAAAACCACCAAGTTTTCCTTCTCTGGACTCGCTAAACTATACATTGAAGGGCCCATACGGGACCGGACCCTTACTTCTTCCAGTTCATTAAACAAAGGAAGAGGGATTTACCGAAGGTGAGTTATATCGAGCATGTGTTACCCTCCTCGAGCTCATTAAATTAAAAAGAGGTACTCGTCTATATAGATGGGGGGGGAATTTGAAGGAAGCAAGCCAAGCACTTTTTGAAAACATCACCAATCTCTCTTACAGTCACCCTTGAACACGACACTTTGTCTTTGCATACATTTTTATCCGCTAAACCTCTTCACTTAACCAATCCTCCAAGTTTCTTTACTCCTTTGGGTCACCCGACAAAATTCACAGTGTCCATTGCATCATCATGTTTTGGTCCATGTCATGTTTCCATTGTTGTGCCTCAATGTTCAAGAGAAGTATCTACCTCGAGATTCAACCATCACAAATATCCTGTTTCAATACCCGTGTCAGTCCATGTTCATTTGATCCACCAATTTACATCTTTGTGTCATTTTTGTGTTCCATGATAGGGGATACATCAAGGCCCTCCTTCGATGAGTCTATTCCTATCGACTTCAACACATTATCTGGGTTCCCAGACTTAGAAACCAGTTAGTACCTTAGAACTTGCATGCATGAATGGTAGGCCTCCTCGCTTTCAACGGTGGGTTTACATCATTGACCTCTGATCGGATGATTCCACAGATGTTCGACTTCATCTCATAAATTCACATTCGCTGGAATGTACTAGGGTACCTTGGGAATCATTGACATCAATGTTGATTTTCCCTTGCACTTGTTAACGGTTTACCTCATCGACTGGTAAACAAGTGGTTTCTTCCATGTTCAACATCAGGACATATATTCACATGGTTATACTTGTACTACATTGGGATCGGTAAGAAGAACCTGGGTTGAGTGATTACTCTGATATGTACTTTTCCCAGGTTGCGACGAAGTTTCTCTTGAATATTGACACATATACTGTCACATAGATCCACTTTGTATTTGTTTGTGGCTATGTCTTGTCGTCTCATAAATCCACTATGTATTTTTCATGGCTATGATCAGTTCATTTCATGCAAGTATAGATCCACATTGTATCTTTGGTGGTTATACTCTTTGTTAATATAATTATGGATCCACAGTGTATCTCATGGCAGTCATACCTTGCAAGTCTTTATCACCCAAGCATAGGTATGCCTGCCTTGGGTTTGAAACCTATCATAATATTTGTTTGATGGTTGTGTGCAGTTTCTTCCAGGTTCTCTGAGTCCATACCCTGGCTCGAAAAGTCTACAAAGTACTTCAGTCATCAGTTTTTGTCTTCTAAATTCGCACTTTGGGGGGCAATATGTTACACATAAAAATTACTCATTTCAATGATGACCTATTGTCGTCATTACAAGTGTCGCAAGTGTCGCATTTTTGCCACAAGTGTCGCAAGTGTCACATTTTGGCCACAAGTGTCACAGACATCATACAGTCATCTTTCCTATGTCATGTCTCAAACGACATCACAAGGAACACTTGAAGACACCCTTAGAGACTAGTTAAAGAAGTACATGTCATCTGATGAAGAGTACAAATATTTTACCATGAAAAAAACCACTTAAAATTCATTTTTGAAGGGTAGTGCTTCCCTAACCATTATCAGGGAGTGTTAGCGCTCCCTGACCTTCTTTGGGGGAGAATTCTAGCACTCTGTACACCCTTCTGGGGGAGCGCTAGGATTTTTTGAGGAAATTTTGGGCAGCACTCCCCTACCCACTAGCAGGGAATGCTAACGCTCCTTTCCCTTCTTTGGGGGAACGTTGTAGCACTCTGTGCACCATTCTAGGGGAGTGTTATGTTGTTGAAAATATGAGGGGAAGATACCCCTTATCTCTTAAATCAGTTGGATTTGAATCTGAGGTCAAGGATGGATCTTAGGGAGGATCCACAACTAATGGAGAAATATCCTCAACCTATCCCAAGAATCTCTAAGGTGGTTAGGCCTCCTCATGGTGAAAGGAGGGAGTTTTAGAGATATCAAACTTATGATCTCATGAGAAGTGGTATTGAGAGACATTGAAGGCATCAAACTTATGATCTCATAAGGGAGATAATCAATGAAGCATAGTCATTTTGTGTGTGGATCATTTGAGCAACAGGTTGGACAAGGAGAGCTTGGTGAGGCTGTTGCATCTGCATCAAAGGTCTATAAGTATATCTATTGAGTTCTCATTAATACATGTGCTTGGCCCATTTCCTTCAATATTGTGTATGCCTACATGAACTTGTCCTTAATGGATAGATCTAGTTTCAAACTAATCGTAGTAGAATAGGAACCATGCTTTGTCTTTGATTGGATTGTAGGACATGTTGAAGATCTTGTGGATCAGAGCTTAACTTGGAACTAGGCGAGGACAAACATCATAAAAAGGTACGTCTTCTTCCTCTTATCTATAGATTAGTTTATCTAGGTTTAAAGGGATGTCAGTGACCAAAGTTAGCACCTTTCTTTCTTGATCTTAGATATTTAGGATCCAAGAGGGAATCCACCTGTTTGTAGGGGGGTTTTCCTATAACACCATACCTTGTGCATAATTTTTAGTGCCAACCTGATGGATTTCATGTGTTCATACACCACATTTCAAGGGTCATGTGATTTGGGATCTCCAAGACATAGGCATAATTCCTTTAGTGTTTTTTATTCCTTTATATCTTGCTTATTGTTCTATAAAGAGTATGAGCCTATGTGGAGGGGAAAAATCGGCCAGTACCTTTTGTTTTTTCTGATAGGTAGGAAGTGGTCCCTTTCTCCATAGTCTAGTATGTTATTTCCTTGGCCAATAATGTTTCAAGCACATATTTTGGAAGTAGGTGTGGTGGTCTTGTGGCCCCATATATCCTGACATAGGTGTAGTATTTATTCATATACCAGTCCCCGGTCTTCTTTAAGGTTTTGAGAACCCTTTGAGAGATCCTGTGTGGGAAAATAACAAATATGGATTTGTGCAAGGGAGAGAGGAAATAGTCACAGATCTCATGGAAATATTCCTTACAATTGTCTTCCCACGATTGCGAACATTACAAATGGATAGAGCCTTTTCCAACGTCTAGACGCAACTAAATGTGGGGAATGAAAAGGTTGCACACACAACATCTATGAGATAATAAGACATTTGGAAGCCAAGGTTTTCGATACCTTTGGGATCTTGGATACACTTAGTGATGCTTAAATAAAGGATGTTCACCCAGTTGAATGCTTGGCCCTTGTGGACTATTGTGTAAGCCATGGGAAACCACTCCATCCTGAAATGGGTGATAGTTTCCTCACCATAAAGTTTGCATATCATGGTATTCAACATCCTATAAGGGCTCTTAAGATATAGTGTCAGGACATACCTTTCCTCATTTTTCGTTGGCCATTCTTCATCGTAAACCCAGTATCCCATTAGGGTCTCGAAATCTTCATGCTCAACCTTTAATTGGTCTAGGAATGACTCATCCACGGATACTGTAGGTTCTGGGGTATGATATCTAGCTTGGATGTCTTCTTCTTTGAGTGACACAAATAGGAGACCTAATACATTGACTATTAGTCTCGTATATTTTTGTAGATGTGCAAAACAACATCTAGATGTGTCATTGTAAGGAAAATGATCTAGGCGAGCAACTACTATATGAATACTGCTTTTTCAGATATTCTTGTACACAACAATGTCTGGGTTGTCAGACATGAACCTTTCATTCCGAAAAACATCCAAAATCTTAGCATAGTTGAGGTAGTGCTCCATTCCATCATGGTTTTTCATGTCGACGATATTGAATGTCTCAGGGATTGAAGTTAGAACATGTGTTCTAGAAGTTTGGAGTTTTCCCTTCTTGGCCAGCATGCGAGACATTTCGTCACCTGCACAAACAGATGAGTCAATAGTTAATAGGTTCATTTCAGAGATAGAAATACCAATGTTCAAATTATTTGTAGGATACTCAGAAACAAGGGACAATAATTAATTAGACTGAAAGAATAGAAATTTGTGAACACGATGTTTATCTTACTTAGCGAGCAAGTGAAAAAAAAATAGAGTCTTAATGTTGTATAAACACTTCACAAATTCCCTCCAAACATTAATGTAATCAATGAAAAAGGTGTGATACAGATTAGACTAGGCTAGGGTAGTACCTATTAAAATAAATGCATTTACGGGCGCTAGGGAGTTATAACCATTGAGGAGCAAGAAAATTGAAAAGGCAATATTGTTGAACAACTATCGTCGTCGGAAATTGATATGGATAAGAGATGTCTATATGAATATGGGGGAACCTATGATGATGATAACTCATTACTAGGCCACTTAACCTTAATTACAATGCTTAAGGTTTAATGGCGACCCCTTTAACGTTCATCGATATGACCATTGGGCGCCAAGCTTCTCTTTAATGGTGTTGATGAGACATCAAGGTAATTGTGGGGGAAAGGTATTGGATAAGTCTGATATCAATGGTGGTGAGGTAGTCAGCGACAACCAGGTTCACCTGGTCCATAGGATGAGTTGATGTGCAATCGTTAGAAAGCTAAGATAGTGTCATCGTCGATGAAAGGTGGAGATGAAGAGGTAAGTGCACTATGAAAATTCTGACAATGATAAGCTTTCATCGAAAAGGGTCAGTCGGTACTAACCTGCCATGTGGAGGTAAGGGGATGGTCTTATGTACATACTGAGGTGCGGGCCCAAAGTGAACAATAATAATAATGTGCATTCGAGATCTGGTTCTACGATGTTAGTTGGATTATGACGAGGAAAGAGAAAAGGGTGCATCATCATTGGTAAACATGGATAAGCTCGCGAGGTTGATGTTGGGGAGCTCTCAATCCCCTATGATGACGTTATGAAGTGTCATTGTCGTTTAAATGTGGAGATGAAGATGTATGTATAATTTGGTGAGGGAGCAACGACAAAACATGTAAGGATGAGGCTGCATGAGAGAATGGAAGAGGACCTATCCTAAGTACCTAAGTTTTAAGCATGCAAGTAGAAGGGTAATAAAAATGGTGGAGATTTTATCTATTTAGATGAGGGTAGTCATGTTTTGGGGGGGGGGGCACGGTCATCTATCGGGGCATCAATAACTAGGTAATTAAATAGTTGTGCCTTGTAAAAAGAAAAAAAAAAGTAGTGTGTGTTACACCTCAAAATTACTCACTTCGATAGTGTCGCGAGTGTTGTCATTACGAGTGTTGTAAGTGTTGCATCTTGACTATAAGTGTTGCAAGTGTCAAAAAATAGTATGTTTCCATATTTCCTATGTCGTTCCCTTAACGACATCATGAAGACACTTAAGACACCTCAAAGGATGGTTTGGAAGAAGGAAAATCACTTGGCAAGAAGTACAATCCCTTTTCCATTGGAAAAAAACACAAAAAAAATGATTTTTGGAGAGGAGCGCTCCCCTACCTACTGTTAGGAAGAACTGGCGCACCCTGAGTCTCTTTGGGGAGTTTTTTAGTGCCCTGTGCACCCCTTTGGGGGAGCGCTACCCTCTTTTGAGAAAATTATGGGTTTGTTGAGGCAAATTAGGGAAGAATCCCTCAAATCCTAACGGCAGTTGGATTCGAATAGATGGTCAAGGCATGATCTTAGGAGAGATCCTCAACTGAAGGAGAGGAATCCTCAACTCATCCCATATATCTCTCAAGTGGTTGGACCTCTCCAAGGTTATATAAGGAGGCCTTATCATGGTGAAAGGCAAAATAGATACTAGAGTTTGATGCCAAACTTATGATCCTATAAGTGATATTGACAGAGAATGACAATGGATATTGGAGATGTGAAACTTATGATCTCATGAGTGAGATGCCATCAATGAAATCAGTGGAGATTGATTGAACAAAGGGGTTGGACAAGGAGAACTGGAAGAAGTCGTTGCACCTTCATTCAAAGGATTGTAAGTACTTTTACTTGTTCTCATTAATATAATCAATGCTTGGCCTATTTATTTCAAACTTGTGCTTGTTCCATATGAGTTTGTCTGCAATAGATGGATCTATGATTGAAATAATCTCGGTAGAGTAGGAATTCCATTGTATCTTTGTTTGTCTTACAGGATCTATCAGGGAGCTCAGGATCGAAGCTCATCTAGGACTTTGCAAGGACAAACGTAGTTATTCTCTTTCTTTCATTAGCTTGATTAGATCTAAAAGGAAGTCATTGTTGGTCAATTGAGAGGGGGGGTGAATCAGTTGTCACCGTGCTTAAACAATTATGCTTCTTTTAAATTCTTTGCTGAG